>JARJRV010000101.1:0-127047 GCA_030783925.1 Aschersonia sp. MBC 735 | reverse complement strand
CCGCGCCCCCCCCCCCCCCCCGCGGGAGAAAAGAAGAAGGAAAGATGCCCGGTCCAACTGCTGACTTTCCACGTGTCGAATCATCTTTTTGGATGCTTGCACCATCTCTCTTGAGTGCAAATCGCGAGCAAAACGGAAAGCTTGTCCATCACAACAAGGTTTCAGCTCCCCAAGGCAGAGGTCACAGAATCCTTTCAGTGAGGGAGCAGCGAACATTTCTGTTTCGGGTGGCGCTGACACGCAATTGACGGTTTTCTGTGCCTCTACCCAGAGAAGCAAAAAGGTTTAGCGCGACGGAGACACCTTATTTGTCTACTGGCCGGGTGTTACCCAATTGTAACTCGAACGGTTTGGAACCGCTGGCCCCTGAAACCCCCAAACGTGGGCCATTCCGCTTCGCAGACCCTTATTGAAAGAACGGTCCTGCTCCCGCCCCCATCGATCGATGGTTCGTTAGGCGGCGGGAGCTAGCAAGTCTGGGTTGCGTTTTCCTCGACGTCCGCGAGGCCAAACGTGGCAGCGTTACGTGCAAAGGTCTTGGGGTCTTTCTCGTCCTTTGTGTGTTCCATCATCGAAGGCAGGAATACTCATCCGACTTGTTCCGCAGCAAGATGCTTCCGTGACTTGACTGGCACCCGAGGGCGACGGTGGCAAACTCATTGCCTTAGTCTCGCATCGCCTCGGAGACAAAAGCCTGCGCGATGAAAAGAGCGGGCCACTTATGACAGACGACATTGAGAGACGTTCAAATGTCGCGCGTTTTGACGAAGAGCTATACGAAATGCATCGTCGCGGATTCTTGCTGCCGGAAGTTTTGGGGGATCCGGGTTTGAAAGAGGGTGCATTCAGGAGGCTTTCCGCCGCCGTCAGTTTCCCTTCGCTTCTCCATATCTCATGATCCCTTCTGGTATTGATAGTGACAGTGAAGATGAATTTGCCATCGACCCAAACGCCAAGAGTTTAGGGAAAAATTAAGGAAAAACAAAAGCAGACGGACGCCGCGGCCTCCCGGGCAGGCCTCCCGGGCAGGGCGGGTGACAACAGTCGAGACATCAACACCAACGCGCCCATCACGCGCTCCAAAAGATGGAACGCGTTGGAGGCAGTCGGCGAGAAAGACGCGGGGAAAATGTTTCAGTGAAGAGAGGGGGTACAAGTCCGGGTGTACCGCAATGGGATTGCGTGCATCTATGGCAGGTTCCAACCTGGTATGATCGCCTCGACAATGAGCTGATTAGAACATGGAAGAGTTGTGTATCGATGCAGAATATGACTAGTAATGACTTCGCAGAGTAAGAGATCTTGTTGTTTTGAACAGAATGCTTTGCCATATAGGTGAAGTTGACTCTATGGTTCGGAAGTTGACATGCCGTGGGAATCAGGCGTCAGTTGTTTTAGTCCTAAAACGGCGAAACGCACAAAGGCAACACTTCTTTTGGCGACTGAGTCAACCTCTATAGAGCTTGCTGCCAACCTTAATAAGTTGTGTTCCCGGAGTCGCGTGTCTCGGCGAGCGTGGCATATCGGAGGCGGCTCCGTGTATCGCTCGGCGCTTTTCCATGCTCGCAATCGCTAGACCATCACGGCGGCTATCCGCTTTGAGAAAGGAGTATGACGGAGAACTGGCCATATGCGGACATAGTAGATGGCCCCATGCGTGCGGGGAAAGCGCAAGCGAAAGTAGTAATTAAAAGAAATTATTGCGTGTGGGCTGGGCTGGGTGCATGGTTCTTTTGCGCCCAACCGGTCATGTTGGTATCGCCAAGCGCAAAAAAGCACAGAGTTGGCTGCGACGCTTTCATCAGCCATTCTTTGATCCAGAACTGTCGGGAACGCACCTACCAACTACAGCGCGTTGCGTCTAGCATCCCAAGCGGAAGGATTTCCCGCAACGGAAAGTTACCTCGGCTCAAAGAACGAAAACGATGCCGTCAGACAAACCCGGGACCAATGAGCATTGAGATCTGGCATGTCTGCGCCCGCCATTTCAACCGAGGCGCAAGACATGGCCCCCACGCGACTCCGTCTCCCACCAGGATCTGTCGAGTGTTCTGAGTGAAGAAAATTGGACAGCACAGCACGCGACGACCTACTGTTGGTCCGGACACGACATCGTACGGCAGCTGGTGCCAATAAGTGCGACCGTGCAAATGCTTCCTCCGAGATACGACGAGGCCTACGCGAGCGGACTCGCCGTTGCTCCGCTCGAATGAACAGCAAGTTGGAACGCCAGCATTCGACTTCCGTGCGTTACCCTCGCATCCAGCCGGGGATCATTCGCGACCGGCGCTGAAACTTGTAAAAGGAGGAAAAATGGAACCGTTGGTCAGTCGCGGCCAACCAAGCCAGCTCCTTTGCATCAACAATGGGCTCAAGAAAAGTGCGCGAGCGAAGCATGGCCGCATCGAAGCAAACTTTGACATTCAATGTCTGGCGCAGAGCCCGGGACAGAATCGGGAGTAGCCGCCGTCGCCGCTGAGGCCGCTGTGCGCAGCAAAGGCCATCCATCCTAGGGGAGGCGGGCGGAAAGTAAGGCGCAGGCTAGCCATGTCTCTAGACCCCTTCTGGTCTCCACCATCGCGAGAACGACAGGAGCAAGAGGAGGGCAGCCAACTCATTCGGGCAACAAATCCCGACCAATGACAGCAGCCACACGGCGCGGGAGCCGGCGACAAGAGGCGAGGCGTCCGGGCTGACCTTGTTTGCTGTGGCAGAACATGGCAGACCGCGGCCATGTTAAGATGCCTTGTCCTCGCACTCTACTCTCCGTGAAATCTTTCGCGGCCGCGATTGCAACATGATGCTCGCGAGCAAAGATGACCAGCTTTCCGCAATGGATACTCAAGAAAAACCGTCAGAAACCATCGACTCCGGCAGCGATGATCGGGGATCCGACTCATACGCTTCCGCTACCAACAGCGATGCATCTCAGTCTCAGCCCGAGACGATTCCCCTCGTGCGCTTCGTCATCTTGTGTGTCGGGTAAGTCCATGCCTAGAAGGGGGAGCAGGAAAGAGACAGAGTCTCATGTCACTTTTCAGCGTTTGCCTCGGACTGTTCCTCGCCATGATCGACACTTCCATCGTCGCAACCAGCTTGTACTTGATCGGCATCGAGTTCAACGACCTCGACAACGTCAACTGGATTGCCCTGGCCTACACACTGGCCTACATGGGCTGCGCCGTCGTCTTCTCCAGGATCTCTGACATCATCGGTCGCCGGGATGCCTTTGTTGCGGCTTACATCCTGTTCTTTGCCTTTTCGCTCGCGTGCGGATGGGCACAGAATATGACCCAGATCATCGCCTTCCGCACTCTCCAAGGCATCGGAGGTTCGGGGCTCTACTCGCTTACTATGATCATGTTGCCCGAGATGAGTCCGCAACACTTGAAATCGCACATCGGCGCCATGGTGGGCCTCGTCATAGCCGTCTCCGGCGTTTTGGGTCCAGTCCTCGGAGGCGTGCTCACACGTTATGCTTCATGGAGATGGGTTTTTTGGATCAAGTGTGTCTCCTCTGCTCGACATTCCTGTGTCAAAGGTGCTAATCGAATCTTTCTGCTCCTAGTGGTCCCATCGGAGCCCTGTCCATGGTAATCTTCTTCCTCAGCTGGCCGCAAGAGAAATATCGTCCTCGCTTGATCAGACACTCGTGGAAGGAACTGGATTTCCTGGGATCCTTCCTCACCATTGCTGCTGCCGTCTTGGTTGTATTTTCTTTCCAGAATACCGGGACGTCGTCATCCTCGAATCAGGGAAATAATTGGAGCTCTCCGATATTCATCGCCACCTTGACTGTGGGTGTCTTGGGCTGGATTGTGTTGCTCTACTGGGAACATGTAGTTGAACGACGCTTTGAAGGACGCTTCATCCCTGCCTTCCCTGTTCGCCTTTTCAAAAACAGCACATATGCCGCCGGCGCCTTCAACACTCTGCTCAACGGGTTCCCATACATTCTGCTCGTCTATTCAATTCCCTCTAGGATACAGGTAGTGGGAGGCAAGTCGGTCCTGGAGGCTGGTGTGATGCTGCTGCCCATGCTTGCCGCACTCGCCGCATCGAGCGCCCTGAGCGGCCCAATCAACGCGAAGAAGCCCGTTGTTATGGAAACACTGGTCGTTGGATCGTGTCTGATGCTTCTCGGCTGCGGCCTACTCGTTTCCCTTTCCACAGAAGACTTGGATGCTGCCAAGATGATGGGCTTCACAGTCTTTTGCGGATTTGGATTTGGGTTGACCGTGGCGGCGTCCACCATGATCGCTGTGCGTGAGTGCCGACGGGACTATGGTAAGTCATGAATTGTCAGAGGAGGCGTTTGAGACAAGACAAGTAAGACTGACTTGCGTGATGCTATAGCGCCAGCGCAAGGCATTCTCGCGCAACTTCGTATCTTTGGTGGAAGTTTGGGCATTGCGGCGTCAACGGCAGCTCTCCGCACAGAATTGGCTGGCACCCGCATCAGTGTTGGCATGATTGAGGGGATGCAAGCACCACCCGTAATCAGAATGGCCCATGCGCGGGCTTTTCAGAAGGACATGATTGCAGCCACAGCCCTATCCGGCGTGGCACTCATCGTCGTCCTTGTAGCCTTTTGGCAGGATCGAAGACGGCGCACAAACGAAGTCAATGGCTGAAGTCGTGTAGTGAAGATGGAATGCATGGCATGTGTTTGGATTTAGCGAATACGTGTCGAGGAAAGAAAGCTTGGGCGCATGCCACTACTCGGGGTCCCTCCAAGCATGCTGAGAATAGTTCAGTGATGCTCGATCATTTCTGCAAGATGTTCTCATTATTCATCTCGGACCAAAGTGTCAACATCCAGCGGAAGCCTTTCTCCCATCCAGATCGCTCTCTGGGTGTGGTCTCGCAGCTCAACTTGGTAGTGAGACTCCCCCTCGCCGGGAAGCGAGTTCGGGTGAATAAGTACAGACAGCGGTCCGCGCCATATGGCCAGCCAAGCGACAAAGGCACCAAATTGGGCCGGCGTGAAAACGTTGACCTCGAACATGGCGACAGGATGCGGGCCAACGGGCCGATCCCAAAAGCGGTACACTCTCAGTTCCGGGACTTTTCAATAACGTCAGCCATGCGTGATGTTGGTCCATGAGATTCACTAAACCCCGGAGCTGATGTTATTACGTACATTCTCGCCTGATGCGTTCCCACAGCTCCCTGGCATATTTGGTCTGCTCCGGGTTTTGTTGGAAATAGTAAATGTGCACATCACTCGAGCCTTGGTCAGCCTGTGGTTCGTGCTCGTCGAGTGGGACCACTCACAACCCGCCGCGGATACCATTATCCAACGGTAGGGTGAAACGCTCATACGCTTCGCTCAGCCCTTCGCGCTCAGGGTTGACCAGGCTTTTCCCGTCTTCTCGCGTATCCGCGGATAGCGGAGGGGCGTATTCGAGTCCGCTAAGCGGGGAGGGATACTTGTGAATAATGGGAGTAGCCATGATGCCAGATCAGAGGGCGGCACGAGTCCGCTTGAGCAGGTCAATAGTCCCAAGATGGCTTTGCGAAAATCTACCAGACAGCTGGGGTTTTGGGCTGAGGGATTTTTGATGTGGCTGCTGCTGCCTGACAAGTGGGTCCAGTGGCCTCCGTCACCCCGCATCAAAAGGCTCAGCTGGCGAGCGGCAAGGTCCAGCGTACGATGATCAAAACGTTTTCCATTCTCGAACTTGACCGGCGGTAAGCAGCCACGCGTAGGTCCATATTTGACCAGGTCTGGGCGTGCTATCCGAGAGAACTGCTATGCTCGCCTAAAATAAGCCAATCAGGTGACTCGCCTTTTGCCGGTCTTGCCCCCTTGGACGAATTCGTGGCTTGTACGATAAAATGCCAATAACACGGCAGTGGCGTTCAGTCAGCGGCATTCAAGTTTCACGAATTGTCACCGAAACGACCAAAAATTGATATTGAGCTACAATCTCACGATGCCTTCACTGGCGGTAGACTGATTGTCAACCCCGCACAACAGCCAGATCCAGATCATGGCTTCTCGCGCACTATCTACAAACACCCGAAGTGCTGCAAAAGAGACCGCTACAGCATGGCACACCGTTGTTGCAGAAAGACCCTGATCCGTTGCAACCTCGACAGACGCTGCTACTGCTGCAAAAAAGACCACTGCAGCACGGGACGCCGTTGTTGCAGAAGGAGCCTTGACCGTTGCACCCTCGACAGACACTAGAACTGCTGCAGAAGAGGTTTGTGCAGCATGGGACTCCGTTGTTGCAGAAGGAGCCTTGGCCGTTGCAGCCGCGGCAAACGCTGGAGCTGCTGCAGAAGAGGTTGGTGCAGCATGGTACGCCGTTGTTGCAGAAGGAACCTTGGCCGTTGCAGCGTTTCTCCAAGTCATAGGCAGGAGATGTGTCTGTGGGAGTTGCAGACACGAAGCCAAGGATAGCGACGGCGAGAATGACGAGAGATTTCATTTTTTTGAGGTACGTGGAGAAAGAGAGAGAGTCGGCTTGTAAAGTAAAGTGAGGTAAGGACACACGGACGAAGTTTGATGGCTCGATGAACTTGACTTCGAGATTTGGAAGACCGTCCAGAATCGCGATCTGGACCCAAGTCGTTGCTTGAGGTCGGACAACATACTTATGTATGTATGAAATGTGACCTCACCAGGATCTACCAAGGGTCGGGTGAGACAAGAATGGCACACGCCGATATGCCGTTTCCCTTGCATGTGAGGCGTTCTCAGCCGCACCAACGGTGGTTCTAGACTCGCCCCGTTCAGCAGAAAGACTCGCTAGAAGCCATGTCGGACTTCCTGCATGCTTCAATACTAAGGCATTCGGCGACCATCCCGCTCCTAGGGTTAGTAAGACGGAGCAATAAGGTTTGCGACGACCCGAAAGCACACTAGGAACGGACCATCGACAACCTGCGTGGCGCTGGAGTCATCCGACGTCAGCCGCAGTCAATAATGACACTATCGTCATCCCGCCGGGGGGCTCGAGATGTCCATGTGTCTTAAATGGCGCTGACTCTCACAACCGTACGGAGTATAGCGCGATTGTATTGCTGCGGCTAAATAATACAGTCATCGCACACGTTGCCATCCGAGGACTGCAGTAGCGGTTGCACCAAAGGCAGCCGCCAACCGCTCTCAGTGACCGCCCATCCCCGATGGCCTGTGACGACTCTGACATGACGAAGTATTCGGACGCGTGAATGTGACGACCAGGGTTGAGCCTTCACGATTGCATAGTGCATAGTCGACTGCGCAATGTCTTCCTTCCTGAGGACTGGCAAGTTGCCGACGACTCGAGAATCGATTATACAACGCGCATCGTGTAAAGACACGCCACTCTCGTCAATCTTGTTGCAATTCGATGTCGCTTTTTGCGGCATCTTCTTTGGGCTTGTGTCTACCTTGGACGGTCGAACTAGCTTGATCGGTCGGACTTTAACTGCTGTTCATCATGTCACATGCTGCCCGAACGTGACCGTCAACTAACTTGACCTGGTCATCGGACCATTGAGGGGTTGCCAATCCCGCAAGGCGAGATGTAGACCTTCCAATCGAAGCAAGTGACGTGTCAGTATCTTTGAGAGGGCATTAGGTCAGGCGCCTGTTCCCGTGTTGCCTTGACTCGGCGAGATCGAAGGGCCAACCGTAGCAGTCTTATGTTGAACATTATGTGGCTGACCCGGATATGAAGTTCATGGGTGATAATTTGAGCCTACCGAACTATCAGGACCTAGTGAATCGTTTTGGCAAGTAATTGTTGCTTGATTTACCTTACTGCAGGCGTTCCATTCAATCAGTGAAGCTAGGACATTGGTTTCTGTTATTCTGTGCACCTGACTTACTGAGCCGTGCTCGCGCCTTGCGATCAAGAAGCGAGAGACACCCTGACGCCAATTGTCCAAAGGTGGTCGCTACGAATGCTTCTAGCAAAGAGAAAGAAAAAGGTAGAGAAAGACAGATATGCACATCTGTGTCTTTCTCGCAAAAATGGGTCCAAGTCATCATTGGCTTTGACTATACGTCAGCTTTCAGGACCTGGTTTTGCCCCTATCAGGCCAGCTTATCATGACTGTCGGATAGCTGCCATGATGTGAAATGCTGAAATCATCCCCAAAATTGTCCGAGACCAGCCATTTGCGCTTTCGACCTCAGTGGTGATCGTAGAGTGCTGTCATTGGCTGTTTGGATTTCCAGGCAATCTGCCTCAATCGCGGCTGGTGGTTGGCTTGTTTTGGACCCTCCTGATGAACGACCTGCCCAATAGCTTTGAAAGAGGGACTCAGCTCTTGGGCAAGCAGAATAGAGTAGAACATGTGCGGGATGCCGCAGAAAATGCTGGTACAGTACTTTGCGCTGTTTCATGAAACTTGTCAGTTCCATTGGCGCCGCAAAGCTTGCCTGCCTCGGCAAAGATATAAAAAGACCACGGAAAGGAACATTCGGCGTTGCCAAGTAAATGAAGCAACGCAATCATTCCCGGTCATTCCCACTTGGTCAAGAGGTCTCATCTGATGACTCAATGACAGAAGGCTCTTTACCAGAAGATGCCTCGCCGACAGGTAGTCGGTGCAAGGTGTTGCGCCACGATAGATGTCATTTTTTTTTAAGATCGAGTTGCCTGAGAGCTCGAAGCAGCTCATTACAAATTGGATAGTGGGTACTGATTCCGAAAAGGATTGATTTCCAGCAGCCGCAACACCATGATCCGATTCAGAGTGATTGTAGTACACCTAGCGCAGATGCTGAGCTCAGGAGACAAGCATCACTCGGTCTACGTTCACGAACAAAGGACTGACTCAATGGGCTCAAAAGATTGACTGCATGATAAAAGTTTGCTGAAATTGCGTGTTATATCTTTAAAGGCGGCGCATCAGCTCCCAGAGCTAATTCCATGCCCGGATCAGACTTTCGTATCGCCCTTTGATATGCCTCTCGCCTGCTGATACGCTGGACGTACTCGAGAACATTTTCATAGCCCTGCAGGCTATAGGTAGCAAAGTATCTCATCGTAGTCAAGGTAAACATGAGCATCACATCCGCGACGCTGAATTGACTGCCTGCAACCCACTCATGCTCCGCTAGGCGCTTATCCAGTTCCTTCAATCCAATGTGGAGGCGATCATGACCGATCGCGACCAACCAGTGATCGTCTGGAACGTTGCAGGCGTGAAACGTCATGATTCTGCTGACCGTGGGCTGGAAAGTACCGTTGGACCAGTGCCACCAGTAGATGAAGTCGGCGTAGTCCGGATCCGAGGGCTTGATGAAGAGTTTTCCGTCAGCGAATTTGTGACTGATGTATTCGACACATGCGCCGCTTTCTGCGAGTGTCACGTCACCATCTTGAATGACGGGTGAAGTCTCTTGAGGATGTAGGGCCTTGTAGTCCGCCGGCGCGAGTACAGGGGCCCGGGTGTACAATTTCAGGTCATAGTCGATTCCGAGTTCCTCGCAGAGAAAAACGACACGCTCAGACTGTGATACGCCGAGATGATGCACGATTAATCCCATTGCGTAGCACTCGCCGACAGTAAGACTGTAGAACAGACAAGAGTTAATGACAAACAATGCCCATTTTCCGATCGAGCGGGAACAAGAGAAAAGTGTGAGATCTCCTGCGTATTATGAAGATGCGAGAACCAGCCGGACGCGCAGGGGCTGGCGGATGACGTTGCAGAAAAAGAAAAGAACGCCAAGGAGAGGCTTTATTGGGCAAGCAAAGCCGACTATGACTAAACCGCTTCAGGCATCGTGATCAACGCCATTACAAGTCTAGCGTGATGCGTTGTCGGAAAAGTCTTCAGAATGGCGGCTATCGCGAGCCGGACAAATCATCTCGAACCTCGTCGCAGATCCAACATCAGAAGCGCGCACGGCGTCAAGTCTGGATGCCGAGAGGCCTGAAAGGATTTGCTGTTCTGTGAGTCTGCGGCCTGTGAGTGTCATGTCCTGCCTTTGATCACTCGTGCGATTGCGCCAAGAATCAATGACGCCTGGGAAACGTAGCAGCTTCTGCAGGCTTAGTCTACAGTGACTTTGGAAAAGGCCTTGGCGATCAACAGTCCGGGGTGAACTCGCCAACGTCATCATGCATTTTGAGTAAAAAAAGAAAGAGCTTGGTCGACACTGCGGAAAGAGGACTGAGGATCGCCCTTCTTTCACGCGCTTTGGACAGCTGGCCTGACTCGATTGCGGAGCCTTGCTCATGCTATACGATGGCTTTCTCCCAGCAATCAACATCTGACACGTCCCTGGGACATCAACTGGTGTCGATGATTTCTTCGTTTGAGGGTGTTAGCACCGCTGAGTCCAAGACAGATCGCGGATGAACAGATCTGGGGCGTTCACCGTGTGAGGCGATCGGACGACATGCGTTTCGCGTTCGCCTTCAATCCGGGACTGCTCTGTACGGCCCAGTGCCGCTTTAGCATGAGCTCTTGAACGCAGCGTAGTATCTCCTCCCTCAGAATATCCCAGTCCGCCGTCCATTACTGTAGAGAGTCCTGCGTGTGCGATGCGTCCCAATGATTATTGCAAGACGAATTACCAGCGCGGAGTCTAGTTCGCCATCACTTGGACATAAAAAGGTGCCGTCAGTCGCCGCAAAAGCGCCTGTCACTCAATGCAGGCAGCTCTTCTGGCTTTGATCTCTATGCCTTGGAGTTTTGGATCTCTTGGGTGCCAAGCAAAGATCAGCCGAACCCGAGGGAAAGACGATTGCAAGAAGGCATCAAAACCACGTTCATTTTTGATCATTGGACTGTAACGTCGGCATTTCGCCCCCACACGGACCACACCTTCCCATACTGCCTGCCACCCCCCCATCCACCATCCACCGCCCGGCTGTCGGTTGCCGGCTGTCGGTGCCTGTGGAATGCCCGTTGTGGCGCGCGATGGAGATTTATGCCGCGTGGCGGGCGGTGGGCTAGGCGACAGGCCTGGCGGGCTCAAGCAAATCGTTTCGCACAAGACCAGACGGAATACTCCGTACGCGTGACCAGCTAACCGTCTTTGTGCCGATGCACTACTTCATTTATTCTCGGTCCGTAGCATTTCGCCAAGCCGGCTGCGGACCTGCCAGATTCAAGTCGTCGAGTCGCGAAGTGGAGACACCAATAGGGGTCACAACTCGCATCATCGAGCATTTCAACTTTCGCAGGCCGAACGAAAAGCACTCCTCCACCTTGAGCGATTGAACCTTGCACCCATCAGACGGCCCTGGTGGCCCACTGCGTCCATCGTGCTCGGACGCCTCGGCATTTCGATCCTGGCTCTCGTACCATCTTTTCCGCGACACATCCTTGGCCTACCAGTACGATGCGCAATCATATGGGAACACGCTTTGCTGCCCTCGATACCCGCCCCTCATTCGATTGCAATCTCACTTGTTCTGCAAGTGGCTTCTACCTGAGGTTTTCATCTTCAATGTCTTCATTCCTCTTTCCCCACCTGGCGCATTGACCGACTTCCTCTGTGGCTCCCCATAGTTTCGCCCTCACGTTACGCATGACCAGTGTTCACGGTCCGAAGTCTACTTTCAGTAATAAAGGCCGGAGCGGGGGGACGGGGAGCGGAAATAAAGGAAAGAGATCAACAAAAAGACAATTGTTCTCCCTCTCGACACCAACACCCGACAAACAATCTAGTTGGCATGGCGGACAGTCTGAGTCCTCAGCCCCCGGGCGACAACCACGTCATGGAGCGTCGCCCCTCTAAGAATCCACTCAGGAGCATGATGCAGCATTTGACAGTCGAACCTCCCGAGGATGACAACGAATCGCCAAGACGCGGTTCTCTCATTCGACGTCTAAGCTGGCGTAAAAGTCGAAGCCCGTCAGCTCACTCTGACGCGTCCGCCCGCTCACCAGTTTCGAATCGCAACAGAGATGCAGCTCTTTGCGCAGCTTGTTCAAGTCTCGCTGCTGATATCGAGCACACCTTTGACGAAATCGATGAAAATTTCACCAAGACACTCCATCCTGGTGCAGAGGACGCTTTTGACAAAAGCGAATATCTTGTCGCGCGTCTCTCCGGGTCGGAAGGAGATCCACTGGTCACGACTTGTCCTCTCTGCAGGCTTCTGGCAGCAGTTCGTGGGCCCAGTCAGCATGATGGTGACTTTCGTCTCTCCGCTTTTTCCAGCCGGGACAAGAACTACTTGATTGATACGACCCGAATGTTTGATATGGAACATCCCGTGAGGGGCAAGGCCAAAGGGCTCGCTCCTGGTTTTTTGGCCGTCTTACCATTGAAAAGCGGAGAGAGCCCCAAGGCTTGGGATGTTGAGTCGAAGTGGCTTCGCGAGAATGGCATGCTTTTCCGAGCTTTGCCACAAGCGCCGCCGGAGTCTCTGAGCGCAAGAGGTCGCTCAAGAAGTGGTGATCGTCTGACGCCGGACCTCCCGGCCACTCTGACTGATCCAAGTTCGATGCAGAAAGGCATATGGGGACGAGAAATTGCACAAAGTGCAGATCTCACTGTCGTGCAGGAGTGGCTGCAATTTTGTGAACGCCATCATCAGGGGCGGTGTGGAAGACGACAAGTCAAGAACTCCATGCCGGGCTTCAAGCTTGTTGACTGCGCGCAGTCGCCGCCACAGGTGGTGGAACGACCCCTGAACGACTTCTACGCTGCGTTGAGCTACGTCCATGGAAGAGACATAGCGGAGCCATGGCCCAAAGTGGTACAAGATGCTGTTGTCGTGGCCCGACAGCTTGGGCTTCGCTATCTGTGGGTAGATCGACTTTGTATTGATCCTAAAAACCTTCATGAGCGGTTGAATCACGTTTCGCGCATGGATGAGATATTTGAAGGTGCCGTTGTCACCATCGTTGCTGCTCATGGGCACGATGCCATGCAGGGCCTTCCCGGGATAAACTCCACCCCACGACCCGAGCAGCCGAAATACAAGTTCGCGGACGGCGACATGACTCTCCTGTCAAGCTTGCGCGATCCGCGGATCGAAATCAAGAAGTCAACTTGGTTCACCCGCGGCTGGACATATCAAGAGGGACTTCTGGCTCGGCGACGTCTGGTATTCACTGAGCAGCAAATGTATTGGGAGTGTGAGGGCATGTCGTGTCCAGAGACATTGGTTTTGCCTCTGACCGTTTATTACGACAAGGAACAGGAGAAAATGGCCGACTTTGTGAGGCCCGGCCTCTTCAATGGCGTATCTTTTATGGACGGTAGCTGGGAATCGTGGAAGAAACTGTCGCGAACATCAGAAGAGCCCAGCACTCTGAGCATCTTTCGACAATCTGACCAGCACATCATGCAGTACACTAAGCGCAAACTGACGTATGATGAGGACTCGTTAAACGCCTTTCTGGGTATCACGAGACGACTCGAGAAGACGCTCGGAAAGGGGAAGCTGGGAAGCATTGTTGGCATCCCGTTGTGGAGTCCGGTAAAGCCTTGGACTGGACGGTCGGGCCCGGCCCGGACAAGATTGCTGTTTGCGCTCGCAACGAGTTTCTGGCACCACAGACAGGGCGACGAACAACCGCAAAGGCGTCGGCACTTGCCCAGCTGGTCGTGGGCGGGATGGAGTGGTGCGGTTGATCTTCATTCATCCATCACGGTGGTAGAAGAAGACGGCACAGAGAGGGAGAGAAAAGTATTCAACCATCACTATGTGAGTGCAACGCAGCTGACCAGGAACGAGCAGTCTTCTGTTGGATGGTCGTATTCTCCCGAGATGGTGGTGCTTGCTGCAGACGGCGGATTGGTCTACGACTTTGGGCCATCAGATAGATTGCCCCTGTTTGCGCCGGGTCGATATGTACTGCGCGTGTCGAACCCCTGGGTTTTGGACAAGGTGAAGGCACGGGTTCACGGGGGAGGGTGGATGTTCAACAACGTGTGTATCGATGTTCGGATGAGCCGCGGCCGAGGTACAGAACTCAGCGGCTCGACAAGGAGAGACGTCGATGCCAACAAGCCCAGCCCCATTCGAGAATTTCTCGAAGGTCATGCTCGCGGCCAGCGGATGACGGTGTTGTGGTTCATTGAAGAGGCCACGGTCATGTTACTGGTGGTGGAGCGCACCTCGTCAGGCACGTGGGAACGTGTAGGACGAGCTCGCATGGGCTTCAGGCAGGAGACAAAGGACGTGCTGCGGAGATTCGGCAACTTGGATGCCATGATGGAGTGGCTGCCACTTCGCCGGCTTGGACAAGATATGCAAATCGGATAGGCAGTGTGCAACGTCACTGGCAGCGGCAGGTCCAAGTGCAACACCCTCCCTCAACGGGTTAGCTCTGAGCGGACCGCGGCCTGCCGAGTTGACTCAGCCAGCAAGACAGCACCGAATTCCTTTCTGCTGTTCCTGTTCTATTCCCGGGCGCGGGGGGGGTCTGGCAGTGGGTGGACCTTGCTGATCTTGTTCAAGTCCCTCAAAAACCCCTGGGGGGGTTCCCTTTTGGCCCCCTTTTGGCCCCCTTGGCCCCCCTCCCGCGGCTCTCCCTATCCCCCCACTTCTCCCATTTGCGCTCCCCGGACCGTTGACCTTTCCAGCCTGCTGCCGTCATGCACCAGACCCGACGCACAGGCTTACCCAGCCTTTTCTCAAAGGCTCGGCCCCCGGGGAAACTGGTGCAGTTTTCCTAAGCGATTCATTCTCATGGTCGTTGCCATCTCTTCTGCATCGTTGTGCTCCTTTCGATCGTGAGTATTCTTAATCAAAAGCATCAATTGGCTCTCGCCATGACGGCCGATCTCGCGCCCACGCCGTCCGTCGTTTCCGGCGCTTCCGTGAGCAATGTCAAATCTTCAACGTCAACCACGAGCCAAACCAGCTATCCGCGCGGTCACTTGGGGCACTTGAGCGACACGCAGGCCGCTGCGCTGGTCAAATTCAAAGACGTGTGCGAAGAAAAAGGCATATGGAAACGAGGACCGCCGGCGAGCATTGACGACCAAACCTTACTGTAGGTGCTCCTATCGCGTGCCCTCACCGCGCCGTCCGTCGTGCCTCTTGTCTTGTTGTCCGGACTGACACGTTTCCCGCAAGTCGATACTTGCGCGCTCGTCGCTGGGTCGTGTCAGATGCGTACCAGCAACTCAAAGATACCGAGGACTGGCGTGCTGCCAACGGCCTCGACATCCTGTACCGCACCATTGACCTCGAAGCGTACGAGCAAAGTCGGCGCCTGTATCCGCAATGGACGGGGCGCCGCGATCGCCGCGGCACGCCATTGTACGTGTTTGAGATCAGGCATCTCGACTCCAAGACAATGGCCGAGTACGAGCGGCAGGGGAAACGACCATTCTCCGAGGCCAAGACGGACGGCAAGACCCCCCCGGGGCTGATGCGTCTGTTTGCACTCTATGAAAACCTGACGCGGTTTGCTCAGCCTTTCTGCACGCAGTTGACGGATCGCGAGCACCCGGACGTGCCCATCACCATGAGCACCAACATCGTGGACATATCAGGCGTCGGGCTCAAGCAATTCTGGAACTTGAAGAGCCACATGCAGGCTGCGAGTCAGATCGCCACGGCGCATTACCCCGAGACCCTGGACAGGATCTTCATCATCGGCGCGCCCGTCTTCTTCGGCACCGTCTGGGGCTGGATCAAGCGCTGGTTCGATCCCATCACCGTGTCCAAGATCCACATCCTGGCCGCTCACGAGGTCAAGGGTGCGCTTGAGGTCTTTGTTGACGTGCGCAACATCCCAAAGAAGTATGGTGGCGAGCTCGACTATGCCTGGGGCCAGCTCAGCGTCGCGGACCCCGAATGGGAAGGCGTCGTGGCGTGGGAAAACGGCCATTCGTCTTTTCCGAGCGGTCCCCTGGTGTGGGAAGAGACGGAAGACGGCTCGAGATTAGTGTGCTTGGCCTTGGGCAAGGAAAAGGGCGTGGAGAGAAAGGAGCGTATCTGCAGTGTGCCCAAGATCTGGCCGCAGACATCAGGCAAGCAGACCAATGGCGAGCAAGAGCAGACCAACGGCGACACAGCGGCGACGGCGACTCCCATTCCGATTCCGACCGATGCCGTGACTAATGGCCACGCCGTGGAGCAATTGACGTTGGAGGGAGATGCCACACCGACTCCATCTGCAGAGGCCACGACAAAGACGGCTGCCTAGACATCGCAATGCATAGAGTTTTTTTTTTAGTTTTTTTGTAAATACCCATCTCAGATAGTATTGCTGCGGTTGTCCAAAGTCTAGCACGCTCAGCGAGACCTCCGTGTCTACGCTGACTCGGCGTCATGTCTACTTGGCCTCAACGTGCCGCCGCACCAACCTCCACGATGAATGGTCCACGTCTTGCTCAGACCGACGCTTGCAATAGACCTCCCGTTTGTCGCGCACCATCAAGAAAGCGCGCATCTCCCAACTCCTCCAGCGCCCATCACGTCGACACGGACGGCCTCCCAAACCCCCTCCTCCTCCTCCACTCATCCACGCCCCTCACCAACTCCCCCCAACACAACCCATCCCTCACCAAACACATGGTCAGGCCCAACTTCTCCGTCTCCTGATTCCGACTCTCGTCATCAAAGAACAACACGTCCTCGTACCTCACGCCATTCCGTCTCTGCAACGCCTCCATATGCCGCACCTTACTCCCGGGGTATATCTCCATGCCGCCCGAGAACACGTCCAGCGCGCGCTTCTCGTCCACATGAAGCATCTTGAGAAGGTCTTTAGCCAGCCCCGGCGCGGATGTACGTGACGCGATGGCCAGTTTCGCGAGCGGCGCCAGCGCCGTCAGGATGGGGTCCACGTCGGCGTAGAAGGCGTATTCTTCGCCGTGCTTGTCTGTGGCGGAGGTGTGGGAGGCTGAAGGGCGGAGGGGCGGCGTGACGTGCGTGTCGACCCAGAAGGGCCACAGGGTGTAGTCGAGGTCGAAGACGATGAGCTTGGGGAGCGGAAGGGACGGGTCGAGGGACGGGGGTAGGGAGGGCGAGGCGGTGGAGGAGGAGGAGGTGTGTGGTTTCGAGAGCTTGCGCGGCATGGCGCTGCCGCTGTCTGGGGTCCTTTGCTGGGTGTCCGCCAACGCGAGCCAACGCGAGTCATAGTATGAGGAACCAGAGGCCGCCGTGCCGAGGAATAATGTCGGGGCAATGATGAACGGCCATGGCTGTCCGCCAACGCGAGCCAACGCGAGTCATAGTATGAGGAACCAATCGACCTGTTCCTGCCACATCGTGATATGTCCCGTATGCATGAATGGCATGAAACCCATCCCGGTCAACGCATCGCGTTTCACACACAATAGACATCGTTCGAGGCCGAGGCTGAAGCCGAGGCTGAAGGACCGCATGAGAGATGATGAGAAATCAGATGGCCAGCATGAGCCAGACCAATTTCATACAATTTGCTTGCTTACACGAGCAAGCGTGTAGATGTAGACTTGCCTGCGATAAAGTGAACTTTCACCGCGACCAGTAACGTGCGCCATCATCAGCTTGACGCTGTGTCTCTCTTATAGATGGCATAAGACAGCCCCTTCTCTTACTCGCTCTCTTTATCTAAGGTACAGGTCGTTGAGGTCTAAGTAGTTCCGGAACCAGAACGACCATGTGCTCCTTTGACAGCGAAGGGTCTTAGCAAAATGATCGACTCGCACCGAATGGCCCGAATGCGACCCTGGCTTAATTAACGAACGTAGATCATTGACTCGACAGTAATCTTTTCCTCAAGCTTTGAGAATAGAAGAGAACAGCTTCGCATGCAAAACGAAGGAAGGCTGCGAGTAAATGCAGAGGACACGGTATAGAATACGTGAAAGGTCTAGCAAGCTGCCGCTCATGGCCAATCTTTCTCAGCAGACAATGATTGTCACCTTTCTCATAATCATTTTGATGACGCCATTGGTCATCTAGTGAGTCCTTAGAGTCAGCATAATTAGTATAAACGATCACAACTTTATGACCCAATGCAGTAATGATCCGAGACTGATTCAAGGACTCGGAGAGAGTAAAGATTCTGCATAGCAAAGCGTCGGATCCTCGGATTGCTCTGGTTCGTTCATTGGAAGGCGAGGTCATACATGGGACAGATCATACACAGCATAGATCAAGAAAGTTCCTTAGGTCTGGCGCATCAACATGCAAAGAACTTCAAGCATGTAGACCAAATGTCTGGTGAAAATGGCTTGGTCGAGCTGATTCGCCCTTGGTACGATAGCCCGTAGCATGGAGATGAATTCATAAGTGTGAGCCATGCAAGGAGTCATGCTTGATGATGCCAGGCCAGGCACAATCATTCCGGTTGGCGTGGCTGGAATCAAGTCCGGACGAGCGTCCGTCAGAGCCATGCCGTCTCGCTTGGCGACAAGGATATAAGAATGTTAATGCTGCTGAATCATACAAACATGTCGATTTGCCACGCAAGAGGCCCTTTTCAATGTCGTCAGATTCAAGTTGCAGGAGTTTAGATGAAGCAGGCTTTGAACTACGCTCTGTGAATACTAGACGCATTTAGCAGCACAATATGGACGCCTGCACTTCTCTTGCATGCTTTTGTAAAGTACTATTGCTGTGAAAGCAATGCATGAGACAACACACCAACAGATCATGGTCGGGATGTCCGGATGATGCTTGAGATACATCACAGGCGCCAAAGTCAAGGCAATCATTTTTGTATAAAGAAGCTCCCGCATCCAAGTCAACCAGTGGGCTGCAACAACTACACAATCACGCCGTCATTCTTTCCGCGTTCTGCCCGTTTAAGAGCTTCGCCAGAAAGTTCACAACCATCATCACGCAGAGAAGACCGTCCGCATCACCAAAATGGTTCGCGCTGCAACTGTTCTGTCTGGTAGGTTCTAAATGAGCTCCCCTTCCTCCCCTCTTTTCTTCAGCCACTAGCTCTTACAACTTGTTCCCTCACGCATCATCCAAGCTGACTTGAGATCCAGCGGCCTTCGCTGCTCGAGGAGCCCTCGCCATAGCAGTTCTTGGGATGGAAGGAGTTGACATACATGCTCGACAAATAGCATCAACTTCTCAGGATAACGGGAATGATCATCCCGTTGCTCCTGTGCCTGAACAGGTGATTTCTTCTCAGCCCGCTTCTGAACACAACCCGCTGGAGCAGTCCCATCCTGAGGGTGGCCCTTCTGTACAAACGGAGAAGAAGGAGGAGCTCATTATTGAACACAAATTTGGGCCCGCTCCTGCAAACGAGGCGCAGGAGCATGAGGCTGTCCGTCCTGAGCCTGAACAGGTGACTTCTACGCCCGTTGTTGGAGAAAACAAGGACAAGGACCATAGGGAACAGGCGACTCCTACGCCCGTTGGAGAAAATAAGGACAAGGACCATAAGGAACATAAGGAACAGGCGACTCCTACCCCTATTATTGGAGAAAACAAGGACAAGGACCATGAGGAACAGGTGACTCCTACGCCCGTTCTTGAAGACAAGCCGGAGAAGCCGGATCAAAAGCCTAAGCGTGGAAAGACCAAGTACAAGGACACTTTGAACACCTCAAATACATGGTCCGGCCCCAATCGCCACAAGGGGGCGCCTCTTGATCCTGACAAAGTTTGGCATCAGACGCCAGTGCGCAATGGGACAGATCCTGATAGGAAAGAACCTGCCCCTGCAAGCGGCGTAACTGAAAAGAATGAAAAGGAGAAGGGCGCGAAATTGCCTGATGGAAAAAAACCTGCCCTTGCAAGCGGCGTAACTAGAGAAGATGAAAAGGAGTGGAACGACAGAAAAGAGAACTGGGACTATGATAACAAGCGGCCTAAGAACCCTAAGTACCGCGAGAAGAAGCAGGAAAAGCGCACGCCAACCGCCCTTTGAGATGCCATCCAGAACAGTACAGACTAGCGAAGACAGTGCGGCAGCGACGTTGAGAAGCGAGCGTGTTCATGAAAACCTAAAGTAGATTCTTGAAGCACAACTTGGCCAGCTGGCATTAGCGTTCAATGATAGACATAGACTTTGGCTACATATTGCTGGCATTTCACTTCAAGGTGCCACTCACAAAGAACGAAACGTGACTTGAATTCTCGTACAAGGTGCATAATTTGTGTCGCGCCAGAAGAGACACAGTCGGTCGCCCTGGTGCAGATAGCCCAGTGAGTACCGAAAGTGATAAATCGGAACACAGGGCTCGGCCGCGTTGCGGATTTCCCGCATGCACTGAACGCAGAATCGTACAAGCCCGACTTTCTTCCAGCACATAATTCCTTCAGCACGTTACTGAACCTTTTTACTTGATTGTTTAAAGAATACTGTTACTAAGTAATGAATAGCCATAGCTAGGATCCTTGGGAGTAAATAGTGCAGAGGTCGATGAACAAGCATAGCACCGTGTGTACAAAGCATCAAATACTTGACTTCTCCGATATGATATTCTAGAATAGGGTATAAGTGACTTGATGGAAAGTTTCTGTTTGTCGAGCGACTAAGTGGCGATTATCTCGCCGGGGGCTCCTCCATGTAGAGCCCTGTTGACTAGAGCCTCAAGACAGCGAATGTTATCGCTTGGCATAAAGGGATAAATGGTGAACCAGTGCGAAGTTTGCTATCTAAAGAATAGACGTTTGAGTTGATTTGAAATTCGAATCCACGAGGGAATGGCCTCAGTAGCAGCATGCCATGGATGAAGCTGCTTATGGTCTTGGCGAAGTATCGCTTTCTGGTCGGCCGCGGCTCGGCTACACTCTCGGCGGAGTTAAGGTCACTGCCATGGGCCGGTCCTGGGGCCGCTTTCCGGAGGTGATGGTGAAACAAAGCTATGAAACCGCCCCCGGTTGTCGCCACTCGCGCACACGAGAACGCGACAATGAAGCCAACCATAGTCTTCCCTCGCATAACGCATTTTGTTCAAGGCATGATGACATGTGCATTTCTCTTGGTCATGGCTTCTCGATCGAATGCACACAAATGATAAGACAGTCGGACGCTTAAACTTGTTCCGCGCGAGCCGCCAGGAAGCTGCAGGTGCTTGCCGCCACCCTAGAATTCCAAACAACATGTTCCTCTGAATTTTACTTGATCATCTTAGTAGGCTGTAGGCATATAGAAGTCATTGACACTGTCGCTGGGTGGCAGACTCGCGTCGTCTGAATCATCCACTGCGAGTCAGTTGGCTTCCATTTCTCTTGAGTGTGTGACGATTTGCGCGACCATACGGCGCTTACCACGTGCTCTAGTCCAAATGAGTCAGTGGACGGGAAGTACAGCTGCCATAGCCGCCCGTGACTTAATTACTCTACTCCGACAGACAGCTCGAGAGGTATTGGTAGGACTGACTCGACCGCAGCGCAGCACCTGCCGAGCGTCGGCCTCTTTCAAACACGCTGATTTATGCCCCGAATATATCTTTCTCTGGCCCTGATTCTACACCTCCCCTTCCTCTTACCTCTTAGTCCGCCTACATCTTCCTCGCCACGTTTGCCTCTCCTGGTGCAGTTCCATCTCAATGGGCATTCACGCGATGGCGACCTAAGGCTCCTCTCCACGATTACCTCTTATGATTCTCAGCGGCGAGCTTGCATCGCACTACGATCAAACATAGAGCGGTCCTCATGCCAGATCTGATCAGCTTGCCTTAGATGTAGATCCGGACGTGAAGAAAGGATGCAAGATCGAGTTTGATCGTCGTGCTCGGCGAGCTGCGGTGAGCTGCTCCCGGCAGATCCAGGGCAAAAATCGGCACTGCAGGGAAGGGGGGGGGGGCATATGTGACGAATCTTGGAGCCAAAGGCGAGAAATGGCTACGGGGAAGGGATTATACTGGAAAGGCATAGTCGGAGATAGAGATGGCAGCGTACAACCATGTTTCGAAGGCTCCATAGAAGTGTTTCGAAATGTTCCGAGCGTAAAGACATCGGCAACGATTTTAGACATGTTTTACATAAGATGGAAAGTAGCCTATGTGGCGACAGTGTATATTGTGCCTTTGCTCAAATGGTGGCTCGACTCACGAAAAGAATGGCCTCCGAGATTTGCCTGTGGCTCGACCCTGACCAATCCAAACTGTCACTTATCGGCGTAAATTTCGGGTGTGATCATTATGCTGAGTCGCGAGAATGCTGTTGTAAAAATGGGGGCAATGTGATTTGATGGGATTCAGATTGGAAGAGTCCTCTCGTCACATAGAGCAAGCCGTCGTTATCATTTTGCGCAGCACCGGCTGGCCGCCGTAGCACAAGACAATCACTATTAAAAACATCGAGACTTGAGCACGTCAAAGTACCGGACTCCTTGTCCGTGCCGCCCGTTGGAGGAAGTTTCCATCCAATCGGAGAGCTGCCACACCTGGCCTTCCCTTTCAATCGCAAGGCATCTGGACAGGTATTTCAGTTTCTCCAACCCAATGCGAGTAGATTAAAATTTGTAACAAGTGGCGAAAATGCCGGCAATCGTCGCCGCTATCCGGGGAGGCCCGCACGCGATTCGCGGCTCGAGGATTATGCCATTGTCGAGCTACATCTAAACGGAACATATAGTGGCGATGCGAGTCATTCTCATCATGTGAACCCCCTACTGTGTAATATCACTGCGGCACAAATTCTTGCGCTTTCGACTATACTACTTCCAATGAATACTGAACTGATTTGTTTACAAGGCTGGGCTGCACGTTCCAAGATCAACTACTTAAGGCGCTCGTCGGCTTGCCGAAACTATAGTGCTGCCTTTGCCTGACAGACATAACTCGCAGTATCTCTTCTTTCACATTTTCCTTGTTTTCTAGGAAATTATTTCTCGGCCCTTCCATATCCTAGCGGCAGTCACCACAGTCATCAATTTCATCATGGTTCGCCTTGCAGCTATTCTACCGCGTACGTACTATGACAATTGCCCCCCCAAATCTTGCCGTGGTCGCCCGCTCTCCCTTCATTCCAAGCTGAAGAGAGTGTTGACTAACTTTGCCAAATAAGTCGTCTTCGCGGTTGGGAGTACATTGGCCCTTCCCACCTCTCCGGCGAATAAGCTTGGTGTGCACAAGCGACAAGACCCTCCTCCTATGGGACAAGAAGGTCAGATGGGACAAGGCCTAGACCAAACGGGATCAGGCCAAATGGACCCAGGCCAAATGGACCCAGGCCAGATGATGCAAGGCCAACAAGGATGCTCTCAAGTCGGCGGGGGGGTGTTTAAGCGACAAATAGAAGGAGGCGAGATGGGCGAGGAAGGAAGCGAGATGGGCGAACAATCAGGCTGCGGTATGGAAGTCGGAGACGGCGCGGGATCATTTCAAGGTGATGACGGGGATGATGGGCAATATCATCCTGGTCCTGATGAACAGGGCTAGGAGAGTTGGAACCTCGAGGAGTAACAAGGGGTGTCTATAGCAGACCACCGAGTTTTCTAGCCTGCGTCAGCTTGGGCTCTGGAGGTCACAGTTGGCACTGTTGGTAATAGTGGAGGTACTGAGATATCGGCTTTCGGTGACATCGCTGGCTTAGCCGAGGCATGACTGAAAGGGCGTTTGATCCTGACGATAGAACAATAGAGGACTACTCATATGAGTATCTGCAGAAATGTCCTGGGCAGCCTGTGACCTCATTTCTTCACGCTGGGGAGTCATGTTCCAAGCAATCTTATCTTTGCATAAGAGCCGGAGAATAATAAAGTGTCCAGTCAGCAGGCCTTTTCTTCTATCATCTACGATTCGACAAATAGCGCTGGGATTGGCGGTTTTGAAGCGCTTGGAATTGCAACACTTCGAGATAAATAGTGCACAAACCCCACATACAACAGCTTGAATCAGGTTGAGAGTTTTCATGTGAGAGCTTCTAGACATTGATTTGGCCGACAAGGTTTCGGGATTCAGAGTTCAATTTCAAAATCTTGTCATTGCTTGATGGCCTTCTGATGATCCTCAGCTACCCATAGTGGCTTCCTGCTGCGAACAAAGGCCCTCGTCCCAAGACGTTTCTGATTCCAAACGCCGAACCACATCGACGGCTGACAGCCGCTTCTCAGGCTCATTTGTGACCATATGCAGTATCAAGCGAGTAAACTCAGCGCGCTGGCTGATTAAAAGATGTGCTACTTCTCTTACTAATTAACTCAAAAACTTATATAGCTGTCGGCTTTCGTACCACCATCCAGGTTTTTCGGTGTTTGGTGTTTCTCCTGGTTCACGACAGCCGTATTTAGAGAAGTCGAGTTTCCCCCTCCAACCCTCGGGTATGGGCCCAATATGATCAATAATGGTCCCAATAAGGGCTTTGAATATCCAGAAAAATACAGGAAATATGAATATCTTGCTTTAAACTTGGCAGAGCAGGCAGGCGAGTTGCCAGATATCGCTCTTTGTCGAGGGTGAATAGCCGAAACAAATTTCTAGAGGCAAGCATTTCCACTGGAGCTCCAAGTAATATCGGCGCATGATCGGGGGGGAAGGCTTGTCCAAAGTCGGCGATGCGAACTCGATTCATCAAGGAAAAGTCCAAGCCTAGAAATTCCGCTGAGTTGATGACTCGTTTTGGTCCGTGGGGAGAAAGGGATCCGTCACTGAGCTGAAGATCTTCGGCTTCCTTCGATCCGAGCAGATAATCGATGCTTGACTCGGCTACGGACTTATCAGACAGTTCGAAGAGTATATTAGATGCGGTACGGTAAGATCTGCAAACGCAAGTTTTATTTCAGCACGTATCATCACCACTCTTGCCGTTTGAGAAAAACACCTTCCACCATGGCACATTTTGTGAAGATTTGTGAAGATGAAGAAAAGACACGGCGCTAGCGATCTGCTGGCATATTCTATGTCGGGCACAAGCTGACAAAGCCGCCATGGCCTTCACCTTCTGAAAACAAGGCCTGAGTATCGGGAACACTGGATAATCATGCTCGACATTCAGTCCAGAAATTTTGAATGGATCACATAATTCTACAACGTTTGAATGTTCCGCGCAAGCAACTTTCTTCAGTTGATCGAAAAATTCAAGCTTAGGAACATGGTCCATATCGGATCGAAGTATCTTCAATGCGAAGTATGACGATTCTGGCTCACACGTGCGGGCTGCCCATACAGTGGAAAAGCCTGCGTGCCCAAGTTTATGGATAATCTTATAATCATTCGCGTCAATGTTGATCACGTCGCCAATGTCGACAGGATGATAGCCGCCAGGACGATATTCTTCCACGTTCTCGGCGTAGTCTATTCGGAGCTGACGGTAGCAGAAGAGAGAAGGTGGAGTCCATACAGCAGATACAGAGACTGAGGCTGAGCTTGAGAGACTATTTGCGCTGTCAACGATTCGCGTGATGACTGAGGCTCGGCAGAAATGGCAATGGAGAACACGCTGTTAGTTATACAGAAGACGGCGGCAATGATCACGTGCAGGCTAGAAATGAGAGCTACATATGAAAGGCAGGTCGTTGTCTGTGATCTATAATATGCCTGCGAATGCCTATTGTGTCACGTCGTTTTGGCCAATCGCAGCCGTAGCTCGCGGAAGGTTGAGGTAAAAGAGTGCCGTTGTGAACATGATGGGACCTTACAACGAGCGTCAAGACAACTAAATACACTTGATGAAATCGCTTCCTCGAAGCCGTGACCGTCAAACTGAGTGTCACTCGCCGATCAACATGGATTCCGCGGTTATATATTTCTTATTCAATCATGGAATTTTGCGTACAATGCGTCGCCGGTATCATGTTGACTTCTTCCGGATCTGATTGAGGGTTGAATCAAAACTAAGCTACCGGGTAGGCGGGCCTCTTTCGCGGAGTTTGACCCTTGCGCCCCACCCAAAGTATCGCGGACTGAAAGTTCCTTATCGATAACTTTTTTCTGTTCTCTCTTTTTCCCACGAGACGACATTCCTATTGATTCAGCGACAGTCTGCAGAGCAACACTCCGCAAGCTAAAAGTTGTTTGCCATTTGTTCCAATACGTTGGCGATGGTGTCTCGATCCACTGGGCGGCAGCAGAAACCGCAGAAGCCGAGCAAAACCGACCACCGCCAGCTGAAGCGGAAGCGAGACCAGGAGGACTTGCAAACACTCGAGCAAGCAGTCGCAGACTTGGTGAGAACTTTTGTTTACTAGATTACTCCATCACAATTGGGATCCGGTATCTAACTCAATGCCCCGTCGGCGATCAAATCTCTAGGATCCCGAGTCAGCAGATCTCAAAGCCTTCTCTGACCTTCCGCTATCGCAACCTACCACATCCGGTCTCAAAGCGTCGCATTTCCAGACCTTGACCGAAGTTCAGCAACGCGCCATACCACTCGCTCTCAAGAACAATGACGTTCTTGGTGCCGCAAAGACAGGAAGTGGGAAGACTCTGGCATTTCTCATCCCCGTCTTGGAGAAGCTGTACCGCGCGCAATGGACCGAATACGACGGCCTCGGAGCCTTGATCATTTCTCCAACCCGCGAGCTGGCCGTACAGATCTTCGAGGTATTGCGCAAAATCGGTCGTTATCACAACTTCTCCGCCGGACTGGTTATTGGCGGCAAAGGCCTGAAGGAAGAGGCGGAACGCTTGACGCGAATCAACATTCTCGTCTGCACACCAGGTCGCATGCTGCAGCATCTTGATCAGACGGCCGGCTTCGACGCCGACAACCTGCAGATCCTGGTACTCGACGAAGCCGATCGGATTATGGACATGGGCTTCCAATCCGCCGTCGATGCGCTGGTCGAGCACCTTCCGCGATCGAGGCAGACGCTCATGTTCAGCGCGACGCAAAGCAAAAGGGTGTCCGACTTGGCCCGACTGAGTTTGCACGAGCCCGAATACGTCTCTGTACACGAAGCCGCGTCCAGCGCGACGCCCACGAACCTCCAACAGCATTACATCACAACGCCACTTCCGGAAAAGCTCGACACGCTTTACGGCTTCATCAAGGCAAACTTGAAAAGCAAGATCATAGTCTTTCTGAGCTCCGGCAAGCAGGTTCGATTCGTTTACGAGAGCTTTCGCCATCTCCATCCTGGCATCCCGTTGTTGCACCTGCATGGGCGGCAGAAGCAGGTGGCTCGACTCGAAATCACAGCCCGTTTTACGTCCGCGAAACACTCGTGTCTTTTCGCCACCGACGTCGTTGCCCGAGGCATTGATTTTCCCGCCGTGGACTGGGTTATTCAGGCCGACTGCCCAGAGGATGTCGACACCTATATCCACCGAGTCGGTCGCACAGCGCGGTACCAAAGCAATGGTCGGGCAGTGCTGTTCCTCGATCCGAGTGAGGAGGCAGGGATGGTCAAGAGGCTTGAGCAGAAAAAGGTCCCCATACAGAAGGTGCACGTGAAGGAGAAGGAGAAAAAGAGCATCAAGGACGATTTGCAAAATATGTGTTTCCAGAACCCAGACCTCAAATATCTGGGTCAGAAGGCCTTCATGAGCTACGCTCGCGCGATACATCTACGGAGTGACAAGGAAATTTTCCAGCTCAAAAAGCTTGACCTGGACGCCTTTGCTGCCGGTCTCGGCCTTCCCGGCACTCCACAGATCAAATTCCGCAAAGGCGACGACATCAAGAAGGTAAAAAATGCCCCTCGCGATGGCATGTCCAGCGGATCCGAGTCAGACATGGATCTCGATGGCGAGTACACCAGGTCCAAAAAGAAGTCGAGCAAAGTGCGCACCAAGTACGACAAGATGTTTGAGCGGCAGAATCAAGACGTTCTGTCTGAGCATTATTCAAAGATGGTCGCTAGCAATGACAACAGCACCAATCCAGCCGGCTCCGACGACTCCGACGACGACTTCCTCGCTGTCAAGCGTCGCCTCAACGACGACGACCTGGACGCCGCGGCCGAAAAGGGCCACATAGGCGGCGCTAGGGTCATTGAGGGCCTAGGCGGCGCAGAGGGGTACGTCGTCGATTCAAAGCGGCGCGAGAAGGCGCTGCAGTCCAAGAAAAAGATGCTCAAATTCAAGGGCAAACCCACCAAGCTCGTCTTCGACGACGAGGGCCAGGGTCACGAAATTTATGAGCTCCAGGACGAGGAGGACTTTAGGAAGCAAGGTCCAGTAGATGAACAACGCCAGCTTTTCATGGACAGCGAGTCAGCGCGCGTACGCGAGGCCGATGTCCACGATAAGCAGCTCGCGCGGGAGAAGAAGCGACTGAAGAAGGAGAAGAGTAAGGCCAGAGAGCGGGCCGACGGCGAAGCGCCGGCGCTGGTGCAGGGCGACGAGGAAGATCCCTTGGCGTTGATGAGGTCGCTGCCTCTTGCTGGAGCGCAGGAGTTGGATGGCCCGCCGCAGAAGAAGAAGAAGTGGTTCCAGGCTGAGGATGAGGACCAAGACGATTCAGAGAAGAAGGCGGGCAAGAGCAAGGTGATACACGTTACGGATGAGCCGGAGACGCTGGAGGACTTGGAGGCTTTGGCGACGGGTTTGTTGGACAGCTAGTAGTCGCGAGGTGCGATATGAGTGGCATTATATATAGCTTAGAAAATTCAGAAGGAAGTTTACCATTTCCCCAGCAAAAGTTGCCCTGCCGAAACTTTTGAGAAAAAAAACAAGAAAACCGATCCCTTCGTAGCCGAGTGTCTCTGTTATGCTAAGACGATGAAGTGAAAACCGCCATGCTCGTAAAAGAAATGATGCAGTCCGCTCCGTCTGCCACAAACCTAATCTACGCCTGAAGGCAAAGGTATTAAACATGTACAAAGTGGCAAAAAAAAGCCTTCAAAGCCAAGCATCCGAATCCGCGCTGGCTCCATACAGCCTCACTCTATAGAAACACGTATGATTGCGGGCTCCGTAGTTGCTCACGGCGCGGAGTATGACGTGGTCCGTCTGGGCGCCCAGGTCCATCAACTCGCTGCTCAGACGGTGGACGTACACGCCATCGTGGGTGTGCGCGGCATCGTACACGAAGCGCGAGATCTTGACAAACCGCGACGGGTACTCGGCAGGGGTGAAGTCCCAGTCGGCTTCTTGCTCGGCCGCGTCGTCGGGGAAGAAGACGGCAGCAAAGTCCAGCAGGCGGTCGCGGAGCTGGCTGTCGTCGTAAGCGGCGTAGACTTCGATGACCTTGGGACGGGCGCCGGGCTCAGTTGTCGCGCCGGGGAGGATGTGTTCGACGACGACGTGTTGGGGGATGATGGGCTGGCGGAGCTGGATGGCGAGACTCGCCCCGTGGGGGTTGCCGCGGTGGTTGACGGAGCGAGCGGCGCACCAGCAGTCGCCGGCGTCGTGCCAGGCGTTGAGGGCGGCCACGGGCGGGAGAGGCTTCGAGCCGCGGTATCCCGACTGGTAGCGCTCTTGGCTGACGATGCCTTCGCGTCGCGGGTCCCATGTGCTGGAGGAGTGCTTGGCGTCGACGACGGCCCCGGCCCCGACGGCGAAGTAGTTGATCTGATGGCGCAGGTCGGTGTCCCAGTGTCGGTGTATGGAGCCCTTGGCCAGCGCTTCGAGGTCGGCGTCGGCGAGGGCCTTGCGCACCATGCCGTTGACCAGGACAGCGAGGTCGTCACGGCCCATACCGTCGGGGGCGGCGTCTTTGCTAAGCAGCTCCATCGACTGCTTCACCATGTCGTGTAGCTGCGGCTGGAGATGTTGGAGCTCGGTCCTGACCTCGGCCCGCCGCGCCGCGAACTCGCTTTCGAGATGCCGCAGGAACTCGTCTCGCGTGACGATTTGGCCGCGGTGCTTTTGCGACGACAGCTGCGTCTCGACGATGCTGCTGAGGCGTTGCTCAAATTCTCTCTGGGATCCCGCCGACTTGACTTGATCGACGGCCGAGCCAAGCATGCGCGCAATCTTGTCGTCATTGTCCTTGACCCACGACTCCCAGAAGGTGGTCATCCGCCCGCTGATCCGGCCCTCAAACTCGTCCAGCGTCATGTTGAGCTTGGCTGTGAAGGTAGGGTCGCGTACCAATCGTGACGCGATTGCCCGCCACTGCCGTTCTGAGGAGACCTGGTACTCTGTCCCGACCCGATCAAAGACCAGGAACGCCTCGTCCCCGTGGATCAAATCCCGAATTGCATGCCAAAACTCCTGTGATATGACAGGCTTGCCGTCCCGTGACTCCATGTGTACGATACTGGGAACAATGCTTTCCAGCTTTTTGAGAGACGCCTCATGGATGCTGCGTGCTCGCTGCAAGTTCAGAAACTCGTCCTCCATTCGACTTAGGAAGACCTCGACCTTGTCGCGCGCTGCGCCTTCATTGTCCCACAGATCATCAATGTCGACCCATCGATCGCGCCTCGGCCACGATAATGTGGGAACGAATTCGTAGAGCTTGTGTGTCGCATCGCCGAACGTTCTCCGCGAGGCACCCAAGGTGTCGCTGAACCAATGTCCATCAGCTGAGCCACCGAGTTGCGTAGCCAGAGCGAACGCGAGAACAAATGCGAGCAAGCCAGCGATGGCGTGGGGTAGAAATTCAAACACAGATGACAGGTTTTCCCAAAGATCGTCTGGAATGATGTAGTGAATGAGTCGCATGATGCAGTCGAGTATCGCGGTCGCGAGCCACACGAGCGCTTTAAAGTAGGTAAGGGGGTTGAGAAATCGTAAGAAATTGGAAAAGCTTTGTACAGCAGGCCGAGCGCCTCGGGACCGTGATGAGCGAGTGAAGGGCCAAAGAGAGCTGAGCCAATCTAATTGCTGTCGCCATCGCCGTTGTGTTTGTGTCCTCGCGCGCTGATGTCTCCTACGAGCCATTTCTGCCTCGGCCGCGTCGATGTCTCTTTCGATGGCGGCGTTTCGTTCACTCTCATCTGATGGATATCGCGCTGCGAATCTGAAAGGGCTACTAGAAGCCAGAAACTTGGCGTGTGCGAAGAGATTTGAGAAATTTGAGGCCGCGTTGGCCCTGCTCAGCCATCGACCAGCCTCAGAGCCCTCGTTTGAAGAAACGGACGCGCCAGACCGCAGCTCCCCCGTACGACGGCCACTGGATCCATGGGGATCACTTTGCGGTGCACTCTTTGCTCTCATTGACCTTGCCGCTTGTTCTGCCGGCGCAAACAGCCCCCTATTCGTACTTGTTCCCGAGGGCCCAAGCGATAGTTGACGTCGAGGCATCGTGGGTGAGGGCCCGCCGTGTCTGGTTCTCATCAGATGTCGAGGGGCTGGCGTGTTTGCCGTGCCTACGTGGCGCAAGCTGGGCCTCGTCAAGAACACATCTTCGTCGCTTCGAACGCTATCCTCTTCAACCATGTCTGTGTCCTCATCTCCCTCGTCCTCTTCTTCGTCTTCACCTTCATCGTCGTCCTCATCTTGTTCCTGCCGTTGAGAGGGCTGTGGTCTAAAGGATGGTAACAACTGAGGTGGCCTGCCGAGCACAGCACGATGAGATGATGTGCCCGCCGAGGCGTTCGTCATGCGTTCATTGCCAACTTGCGAAGGTCGCCTGACAAGATCCACGTCGTCCTCATTGTCTTGCTCAGAAGGTATGCGGCGGCCCGGGCGATGCAGCTCTGTGTTATCTACTGAAGCAACGTTGGATGTTTGTACTTGACGCAGCTGGGAAGGCTGAGTGACCGAGGCTGAAAGGGGTTTCCCGGACGTCGATTCTATCGTTGCGTCCACATAAAGATCGCTCTCCAGCCCAAAACTTCGCGCATCATCGCCGTCACTGCCATCTGCGGCAGTGTTGTTGAAAGGATAAAAAGAGGAAACCGGTTGCATTGAGGGAACAGGCCCTGAGAGATCTAGACAGTGTTAGATTTGCAACTCACTTGTGCAGAAAGACCGATCAAATGGTGCATACATGACGGTCGGAATCGCTCTTGGTGCGGTGCATCAGCAGTGCCGTCCTCACGGATTTCAGTTTGCGGCTCGGTACTCAATCGACGCGTTTTACCCTGGTGGCTGATGTCTCCATCTTCTTCGCCATTGGGCCTGGTCAAGGCATTTCTGACGGCACTGCTGATATCTCGTTTCAATCCTTGTCCGGGTCTTGAGGGCAAGGGTTCCTCTTGAGCGCCGTACGAGTATTGTCTCCTTGAGCTAGGTGTTCCCTGAAGAGATGGAAGGTTCGGCTTTTGAAAAGGAGAAGCACTGTTGTCGCCAACCGACGCGTTGGGATTCCTGGATGAGTACCCTGTTCGTCGGCGACCGGGGGGCGGAGGAGGCATTACGAGATTTGGCGGCAATAAGACGAGGCTGGGTGCTTGCCAGAAAAAACGTGAATTCAGTGCGATGAGAGAAGTCCGCCGTCTTGGTGGTATTTAAGCGGAGTTGACTTGACTGCGTTTGATGGTCGCAGCGAAGTTGCGTTGATCAAGTGAGATGAAAGTGAGGAATGAGGCAGGAGAGGCGCATGCAGCACCAGCCGCACAGTTGGCCAATACTTCACTCAGTCAAAGCAATCCTCGTGTGGTGTTTGCATATAATAGCCGTCTTTGTAAAGCGGTGCAATTGGCTGATCAAGCGCATGTTGATGAAAGAAATAATTGCTGGCGCAGATGACCTGTGAAATGAAGGTGCTCGTGAAATGAATGCACGAGGAATGAGGTGTTCATTGGCCGCCAGTTCACGGTCACGGTGGGCCAATTCGCCTGAAAGAAAGCGTCCCCTAAAAACCGTCAAGCTGGAACAGGCAAACAAGGATATGAAAAGCAGCAGACAATTGTTACTTGACAAAGTGATAGACTCCACAGATGCGCTGCTGCTTGATCAATGTCGTTGTTGTTGGGACGCAGCTCGACCTCAGTACGCGGGCGCGCTCTGCAAGCTCGTGAAGCCCCGCAGTTTAGCCGTTCCCCGGCACGCGTCGGGAGGGAGGGTCACGTGTCTACCTCCACGTGCCCTCTTCTGTCTCATCCCATGTCATTGTGGCCTGAACACCAGATGAAAGATGCAGAAAGTGACACGAACCTGCATCATTAAACTCTTTCAAACAGCTCAGAGTCTTTATCCTTGCGGCGAAATGACTTCTTACCGTTGCTTTTTAATTGTTCTGCATTTTCCTCGTCGCAATGGCATTCAACATCCATCTACAACTGTAGGAGGGTTAGACTTGGTTGGTGCGGGATCTGTGGCTTGATTTACGAGGTTGATCAAGTCATTGTTTTGACTTGCCCTAGAAGACTCAGGCGTCATAATCGAATTGCCCTCTTTTTTGATGTAAGGCTCCACGTGGAGAAAGCCCTTTTCCACCTTGATGTCATGAGACGCGAGGCAGAATTGACTAATCGGGCGGTCACCATACTATTGCAATGTGGCCTGATAACTCGAAGTCAACTAGGCTGAGGACGCGCAGAATCAGGCTGTCATTTCTGATTCAAAATGCCTCGTGTTTGTTTCGCCAAAAAAACCCGGCTATTCCTCGCCCCACGGAACCTGTACCTATACGTGTTTGCCACGGCGTCACTCATATTTCAATCCGAGACAGGCGACCGTCCTATGTTGTCTGTTGACGAAAATGGCGCGCTCTGGTTGTTTCAAGTTTCCATCGGGAATGAACGTCTCAAACGTACTATCAAGACTGCATGATTGTCAGATTTCTCTTCCACCACGGATATGCTCCGAGAAATAGAATGTCTAAGAGGTAGAGAAGACAATTCCTTCCAGGCGCGGTCCGGACACCTCTGCCGATGAGAAAGGGATTCCGGCCAGAATTCCGCAAAGTTCTTACCACATTATAACGCGTCACGCCTAGTGGCTGTGGCCGCAGACGTATTTTATGATAATTACCATTCAATAGCACATGGTGAAATACAATGGGGATGCTTTTCTCTTACCGATATGTCAAGTGAAGCTGTTGAGTTAAATCGAAGGGCACAGGGCGACGGCCTTATCTGTGTCAACGAAAAACCATCATCAACGGAAGTACGTGAGGTCGCTCCTCAGGGCATACTTGTTTGGCGTCCGGGTTGCGTCTAGCTACACTAACATTATGCGACCTCAACTTCGATCACAGGAAGACACATGACCAACATGCCACAGCCATATTGCAAGACGTTTCGTGCATGACTGGTGTCGCACTGCAGATGATAGACATGCCACTGTTGAAGAAGCATGAAGAGCTGTGAGGGTGAAATCTAATTGATGTATCTATAATCAAACATTCCCTCAAGACGTGTTGCGAAGTCTGTGGAGGGTTTTGGCAGCAGCTGCAAGGCTTCTTTCCCTCCAAGAATGTGCGACACGAGACTATCCATCAAGGGGTTGTGCTTGCGGCCAAGTGTCCTGAAACAGCTCTCCAGCAGTAGTTCGTCTTTCCGGACACCAATGAAGCATCTTTCTCATGAAGTCCAAGAACAGTCGCTTTTCATCCCCGCTGAGTTGTGTCTCAGTTTCCTCCAGGGACGTGAGGGCTGGTAACTCAATCCCAGCAGCAAATATGCCTGTCAGGTCGAAACTGACAATTGCGTGTGGAGCCAATAGTCAACGGTGATGGCCAATCAGTGTCACACGGACATGATGAACTTAACAACAAGAAGTGAGATGCAGTAATCTGCAAACTCCGTGCGCTTCGCATCCGCACCGTCCAAGCGCACCTTTGTTGCCAGCGACGTTCTCCTGGTGCAGATGGCATCGTGGTCCGTCTCTCGTAAGATACGTTGGACGGGATATTAAGCGCTCCCTAACCGACAGGAAGAGCGACGCATCTCACTCTAAGTGTCTCATCAACAGAGTTTGAAGTCGTTTGTTGGCTGCAGACCGCACCAAGGCTTCTTTTCCAGTCCTCCCAGTCCTTTTTCACCCCAAAGATTTAGATTTGAAGAATGGCTCTTGCGGACCGCGAGGGAGCGACCTACCATCAGATTGACGCAATGAAACGAATATGCTGGTCCTCTGCGCACCCTCTAGTGATGAATTGAACCACATATGCACAAGTAGTTTCAAGTGAGAACTAGCCTGCAGACGTAGACCAACCAAAGATTCTGAAATCCCTGAAGTTCTGGCGCGACAAGGTTGTTGACACCTCGAGTTGGATCCCCTCTGGGTCCTGGATACCCTTGGTCTCACCGTTTTGCTCGGTGCAATCGCTGTGGCTGACATCTTTTCTTGCGTCATGTGGCCAAACAACAACTCTTACATTCCATGACTCCATATCGACTTTTTGATTCCTGGAACCATCCCAAAATCAAACTCCGCTTTGAAATTTTCTGAATGACTGAAATCATCGCTTCCGTGGTTTTGATCCACTTTGGTTGCTGCTTGGCTCCATGCAAGAGTGCAAGTGTCCCAGCAATGTTGGCGCCAAGCCCCCCGCTTGCCACGCTCAAAACGCGGGGTTCCAGCCGCCCCGGGACTCGCAATAATAGCGACTGCTAAGCCATTTCCCACAAGGAAAGGCCGGACAGCGCACGGACCACACGTGCTGTATGACATATGACAAGCGAAACCCAAGGCCCGGCCCGCGAAGCCATTAAGAGGCGTCAAAGATACAACAGAGAGACGTCAGTCGTTGAATGCTTCTGAGCGAGGCTATCTCGATGAAACAAGGTTATTGATACCTTGCCGTGAGATCGACATGCACGCACTCGATGCAGCAGCGGCGCCACACAGTCGGAAAGGATGTGGACAACAGATACGGTCGAGGTAGGAAGTACCGACCCTGCTGCGCTCCATATGCTTTCTACCCTTACGCTTCAGGCAATGTGATGCAGCAATGGCTTGAAAGCACTCGACGCAGTTCGAGCCGTGCTACATCCCTTTTCGACGAGGTGCAGGGCGCCAACCAATCCGGGAAGGCCAAGGCAAAAACTGATGCTCCATCGCTTGGCGCGGAGAAGCTGCCTGGGTGCATTTAATGGGACGTGCTCCCGGCCAAGGCGTGCACATTTGCAAGTTGCGGGAAGCAAACAAGAATGAAAACGAAAGAGTAGACAACAAGGAAAAATCAAGGGGCGAAAAAAAAGGACCCCAATCATGAGCCCTCCTGCGCGATGCCCACCTACTTTACTGACCCCCATCACCGCCCTCATCATTCGCCAGCGCCGCCGCTTGCGTGATCCTCTGCGCTGGACATCAGACGACCTCATCGTTGCGGGTTGTCGTTTTGGCAATACTCAAAATCTGCTCGTTTCTGTCCACGATGATGTCTTTCTCGCCGCGGGCTCAATCGATGCGGCCAGAACAGCCATGGGGCTGGCCTCGCCCGACACAACCTGGATGACCATGGTCAATCACGTCCGCGACCTTCTCTGCGACGATTTCGATCAGGACAGGTGAGCAGGACTCCCTTGCACGCTTTTCAGAGCCGAGCCTTGGAAATCGAATAGTCCGATCAGGGACCTGACCCCGCACAGCGAAGCGACCTGCTTCTCCTACCTCGATCGATGCTTCTACGGCACGGCGTGTGTCTTGTTCTTCAAGAAGAGGGGGCTCGACTACTCACTATTATACCCCGTGGGCTTCTTCGATTACTTCCTCCTCGAGAACACACGCGGTATGACCTACACAACAGAAACTGGAGAAGAAGCGCGTTGCTACCCGATTCGGGAGGGTGATTGGTCCGAGGACGTCTTCATCTACGGCTTGCTCGTCTCCTTCGCCCAGAGGAGCAGGTGGCTCGCTGGAATGCGACTCAAAGCGACCATGAAAAAGAACGACGCCGACGACGAGGGGAAGAAGCGGAAGCAGAAAGAGGCATACCCAAAGCCGGACCCAACCCTCATATATACTGTTCGTTAAACTTTGGCAAGGAGGGAAAGTCCTACAAGTTCAGCACAAATAATGAGGACTGACAATTCACCTAGCCGCGCCTTCTCATAACCAACTACCCCGACACCGACTTCGCCTGGATTTTCAGGGCCAACATCCCGGCCAGGGTTCTCGACACTTGGGGCATGCCCGGCGAACCTTGCAATCGGACGAACTGGCTCGTGATAGAGCGAACAAAAATCCCCTTCCACCCGTACCACACCTTCCAAGGACGGATCTTGGACGAGCTGAACCGGGACATGCCTTTGGCACATTACCCTACCGATGCTTCCTTCACTATCCAGAGCGACACTTATTCGAGCAGCTCAATTGGCGTGAAGCGGAAGCGCGACCTGTTTCCCGTCGCGGAACCAAGCGAGGACCAACAGCAGCAGCCGATAACCCTCGTGAGGCGCGTGCGGTCCAACCCATTCATTGCCAATTAGAGCAATGCCAACAAGTGATCACACGTGATTGTAGAAAACGCTCCCCATCATCGGAGATGATGCGGACCAGGCTCGACTTTCTTGGCTTCACAATATATACATTCTGCTTTACTGGACTAAACCAGGATATCTTCATGAAATTTAGGGTGTACGAGTCATCGTTTCGCAGGATGGGAAACCACGAGGACCCATTAGTGCATGTCTTGATGTGCTCGTGCCTCAAGAACCGTCTGCTTTGTGTGAAGGCCTCTACAAGCAAAGGGCGTGCTCCTTGCATGCAAGGTGCAATCTTCAACGTTTACTACTCCGGGTCACCTTGCATCCAAGCCAGTACCCGGCGTCTTTCTTGGCAGGCAAATTATTTAAAAGAATCCTTCGCCCTCTTGAGGGTCTCCTGCATCAGCTTGCTCCGGCAGCACCTGAAAAGCTCTTCTTCGGCACTATTGATGTTGCTGATTCAAGGTACAACTTGCATCGACTGGTCGTGTGGGACCTCAAGTTTTGCGTTTGATCTCCTCCAGGGGCCTGAGGATTCTCAAACTTGTACCGTGGCTCTGCCTGGTTTGCTTTAGAGCGACATGGATCTCCTTTCTGAGAAAAACTTGACGGTATTGGCAACTCATGCTTGAGAACTACAGCTACTTATAGTACGATTTCCTCAACAGTATACAAAATTTAGTGACGCCATGCGCTTAAACAAAGCTACTGAGTGTTGCTCGATTTTATTGCACCAACACTGGCTGAGTCGGTTAGTAAAGAGCAGCCTCTCAAAGCTGTACTCAGGATCTAGACGGCGGGTCGAGTCTCTCACGGGCACGTCTTGTAGATTCAGCCGAGTTGGTACAATAATGAAGGTCCTGAATTCGAAGCCGCACCAAAACGAGGAAAAAAGCCGGGCTTTTGCTTCAAGTCTTTACGATTCAAGAGGTAGTAGGTAGTCCTCACATCCAATATTAATTGTGTAATGGGACTGTGCGCAACTGCGCTCTATCCGTTCACCTCTCAAGACACTAGCTTCCGGATGTAATTAAGCCAAGTTTGGTGGCTGCTATCCGAACAGTCCTCCCAAGAATCCCTCTTTCTCGTGGAGCTTGCGCTTCAAATCAGAAATTTCTTCATGCAATCTCATCAATTCGAAGTTCGCGGTATCGCGCTCTTGGGACCTGAGATCATCAAGCTGCTGCTTTTCAGAGTACACCGAAGCTAATTCGGCTTCCCTCTCGCGTTTCAAGTTTTCGACGAGGTTCTTTTCAGAGGTAACACGAGCCAACTCGGTTTCCCTCTCGCGTTTCAAATTTTCGACCAAGTTCTTTTCGGCGGTAGCACGAGCTAACTCGGTTTCCTAATCATGTTTCAAGCTTTGCACGAGCTGCTTCTCCTTGTCGAGCTCCTCCATGAGTGCCTTGATCTTGGCCTTGGATCCGTCCAATTCATTATCTTTGGCCTGCAGAGTCTCGAGCTGGGTATTGAAGTCGGTCTGCAATTGGTCGCGCTCTCTCAGCACCTTCTCTTTTTCTTCAGTCTCGCTAGCTAGACCCTTCGCGGCTGCGTCCAACTGTTCTTTTTGAAGAATGGCCGCCGCTTCGGCCAACTTTCTCTGCAATCGGGCACGCTGAAGTGCGCCGACGTTATTGGCATCGTTCTTAAAGAGGCTTGAAGCTGGTTCGGCGTTCGTAGAAGAGATGCGATTGCAGGCGTGCTGATACTGCATTATATCTGCCAGTATCGGAAGGTGAAGGGTATAATGATCTTGTAAATACGAGGTTCAAAGGCGTTAAAATAGTACGATTGGAGGACATCCTGCCGCTAGTGGAACAAGCAAGACACTATATAGACTTTTGATACGTCACCCCCAGGTTCTTTTCTGGAGGCAAATAAGGTAGATTTTTCTTTTCACCATTCCCAATAGCTTGATTTTGAGTTCAAAGCCCATGTTCTACGGGAGATTTATTGATTATGGTATCGTCCATTATAGCTATTAATGGAGATACTTATTGTGGTACGTAGATAGCAATAGTGTACATCAGCCGCCACGATACATAATTCCCAATGCGTCGCAATACTAACGAATAGATGGTGGCGAAAGTGGCGACAAAAATAACTTTAGTGGGTGACTTCAAAACGCGGCACAAGATGGGTCTAGTCTCATTGGGATCCGTTTTCCCAATCGGAACTCGGCAAGCAGATGCAAGTGGCTTGAACAGAAAGAGTGGGTAGGCAGTACCATGGACGTGGCTTACAGCTGAACATGTAAAGTAATATTTCGCCCAAAACAGTAGCAATATTGACAACAATCTCAACTATCAAGCGCAGCCCCAGATCAGCCCAAGTCTCGTAATCAGTCCTCCACTCTCTTCTCCATAGAAGCCACGCAGGTTCCAATTGGCGCGAGCTAGCTTAGGTGCCTGCTCGATCAGTTGATCAACAATATCGAGCTGGCTCTCTGGTGGATGGTCTCCGAGATAGCGGATGGTCGATACGTCCAGCGGCCAAAGTGGCAGATCCCCGTTATTATCCCCACAAACCAGCTCTACAGAATCAACGAATGGCGCTGGCATGTTGAGGAACTTGCCCGCTGTTAATTTCGCTGCGATGATGGGAGCTTTCACATCACAAGTCCAGCATTCGCCGGCTTGAGTATACGCGCCTTGGATAATCTGCTTTTCGTCGCTGTAGTCAACCTTGAGGCCGCTGAGCCCACCTCCAGAAACGCTGAAGGCAATTTTACAAATTGTCGAGTGGCCATCGATGGTATCGAGTGCACTAAAGCTGGTAGTAGCTGAGGCTGAGGATCCGGTGTTGACATAGTCACCCAGATAGAAATGCTTTGCGGGTCCAGTTTCGGACATTACTGCTTTCGTCATCTGCTGTAGTTCTGGACCCATACCGAGAAGATGTTTAACCGGCGTCGCTTGGACAGTGCTTGTTGAAACCTTGACAATGTCTTTGCCCCAGACGATTCCAAGGTCCTCGAAGCCATCGTTGAAGGAGAAGCCGAAGAAGCCGCGGAACGACCACTGACGATCATCTTCCAGAGAAAATCTGTGTGTCTTACCATCCGGCTTGGTGCCGGCGACCTTGATGTTACATTTGGAGGTCGCCGCGGCGATGGATGTCACGACAGGTGTCTTTTCCTCTTTGACGACATGGACTTCTATCTCGGTAATGACTTCGTCATAGGCCAGTTGAAGAACATGCTGAGGATTTCCTTGTCGTGTTCCATGGGCAAGCTCCTTTCCAGTAGCGTACACTACACATATGCCTGTGATTTTCTTTTCGTCGTTCCACAGCCTTACCTCAGTGGGCCGGGCCCCAGGCTCCAAAGGCTCGAGATCATTGAAGAATGCTGCTCCGGTCGAGATGCTGTTCTTTTCCTCGAGTAAAGTCTGCATGCGGTAGTCGTCAGCCCTGTGGGATAAGTCCGATAGTGATTGATGCACTTTGGGGTGCAAGGTCGCCTGGTCCCTGCCAAGTCTCGCGGTAGGCGATTTGCTTTCGTCCCCAAGAGGCGTCTGTGAGGTCTTATCAGTCGTGCTATCAGGGACTTGACAAGATCTACACTGACAATGAGAGCAGCTTCAAGCTTCTTCTTGAGCTCCCCAATCTCGCGTTCCTTATCTTTGGCGATTTTCTGATGCTGGTTGAGCTCATCTTGCGTGGTCTTCCACTCATCGCGGGTTGGAAGGCGCTCCTTGTAGGGCGTCTGATTTGCCCCTTGTCAGTTTCGCTGCACGCCTTGCAATATAGACGAGTACTTACAGGAATAAGCATATGGAAAATGCTTGGACTCAAGTACTGGGAAGTACGATATGGGTCACAGGCTATCTTGGGATCTTTGGTGACTGCATCGACCTACGGATTCATGTTAGAGTGCACACATGAAGAAGGCATTCGGCTGAACATACCTCTCGGACAATCTTGATCATCTCAAACCGGCAGTCACGAGCCGCTACCTCCAGACCAAAAACGTCGGGATCGTAGAGCTCTACTTTGTTGCTAGGCAAGGGTCTTTCTATAGATTCCAAGGACTGGGTTTGGTTTGCAGCAAAAGGCACTAATATCTGAGCATCCAGTTCGGCTTTGCGTGAGTCTAAGAGCTCTTTGTAATGCGTTTCCTTGTTTTCTTGTTCCTTCTTTGCGTCTTTGGCGTATTTCTGTAGGCCAGCGGATCCTTCTTGAAGGAAAAGGGAAATCTCGTTCGCGTTGAATTTGGTGATCACTGAACACAAATAAGCTGATACCCAATGCGGGTGCTTTCAATGATGACCATACTGGTTTGAATCTGGCTCCACATAATCTTGTAATCCTGCAACATATCAGCACTTGCTCATTCAGCCTCGGGAAGAGTTCTTACGGTGTATGCGTCATACAAGGACGCAGTGTAGACTCCCGCATTCTCGTAGTCAAGTGGTGACCCTCTTCTAGTCTGCTCATGATAGCTTCGCAAGGAGGTGTACTTGGTCAAGACCGCGCTTCAAAGCAACGTCAGTAAGAGACATGGTTCTCCCGGCACCGAAATACATGCCTCACGCGCTGCGGGCCTACGAAACGAATTTTAGTAAGTCGTACTGGAAATTGATAAATACTCGAAACTCGACTTACAGGCAGCAACTGCGTCCGGGAAGGCCATCGCGACCCTCTTCAAGTCTTGAATTGTCCAATCTCTGATGTCATCATCTCTGATATCGCCTCCGCCAGACCAAGTGACACTAAAATTCACATTTAGTAATAGATCCAGACCAAGGATTGTGCAAACCTGACCTGATATTAGTTTGGGCATTCTTGAGGGTGGAATTGTCGTCTTTGTTGCCCCCAACTTTGCCGGAGACATCTACGCCACTAAAATTGGCAGAGAGCTCAAGCTCGCCACCAAGCATATTTTTCTTCAAGGTGTCCTCAGTGGTGATAGTAACGAGAGCATTAAATTCGCCACCTTCAATGAAGCCAGAAATGAAGCAGTCGCCATAGATGTCTGTGAACTGGCCTGGTTCGACATAATCGATGGGAGCAAACTCAGTAATGTTGTCAGCTATCAAACGTTGGTTGACCACTTTAACATGAATCAAATATTTAATGTCTGCCTTTTTCAAATCGGTTGAGTCGACAAATTTAGCCTGGCCGGAAAGTTGACCCAGTCCAGACATTTTGATGGAAAGAGCGCCTACTACCAGTGTCAGTATGGGTGATTGCTTATGTCACGTTACTTCTTCATGAGACCGGCGTACCGCTGACGTCTAACTTTTTGAGCACATCTGAGCTGTTTTCTATGAAGCTCGCTTCCCAGCTCACAACCTGACTGACTTCTTTCTGTCCATCTACGAATTTCCTTGTAACGCTGCCAGATGCTCCTTCGAGAACATCCCGAGAAGAAATCTGCTCATTAGTCTCTGTTGTGATGAGCTTGGGCTGGGTTGTAGCGCTATCTGCTCTTTGTGTCAGTTGCGCAGCACGTAAGTCCGCCTCGGTGGCTTGAACGTTGCCAGGTTTCCGGACAACATCGTTGACGCAGAGAGACTGCGTCTAGGAGTTGAAGCCCATGCCCAAGCGCATGGCACTATTGTAGGGGGCTAGCATGAGAGCCATGATGAGAAACTGCAAGAAACTGAATCAGAAGATCAATGAAGTTGCTATCTCGCCAGGACGGAGCAGAAGAGAAGGGGAATTGTGGTTTTATTGGAATGAGCATGGAGAAGGAATAGCACACGGTCTAGTCTTGCAGTAGAACCAGCTGAAATGAAGGCCGGCGTGATTGACGGTCATTTTCAATTATCGAGCGCCTTTATTGAAGTGAAAGTGAAGTAATTGATCTTTTTTCGACATCGGCACTGGTCCGTAAGACGGTGGCGTATGAGTTGAGCGGCTGAGAAAAATTGGAGACGACGCGACGCTATTGAAAATGTGAGATCTATCTCGGACATTCAACGGACGACGCATTTGGAAATACTCTTCAGGGAAAAAGCGAAAAGAGTAGCAGTCTGTTGTTCTTATGGGGGCAGTAGTGCGAGTTTCCCTTTATGCCGCATGTTTGTCCCCGGACTCACCCCAAAAAGCTACCTGCAGCAATGGACATCAACGACTTCTTTCCGGAAGACCCCCTTGAGCCTACTATAAAGTATATTGGCAACAACCAGACTCCTTTCGCAGTACCCTGGGCCAGAGGTAGAGTCCAGATGTATGCAGGCTTTGATTCGCAATGCGCACATGATCACGATCTATTCGTGAATTGTGCAGCGTTTCGAGACACTTCAGGCGTGCCACTTCAGTATCGAGAGTGTCAAATTACATCAATCAGAGACGAATCTGGCTCAAGCATCGCGAACTCTTCCGAGAACACAAACTTCGCCATCGGCGCGTCTGTGGGTGGCAGCTTTTTGGGAGCATCTGGTAGGGGAAACTACGAGAAAAGCGTGCGGGACAGCAGAAATGTCAGTTATATCATGAGGCATACCTGCGAAAGACAACTGACACCCCGAAAAGGTTTCAAATATGAGCGTTCGCGCTGATCATGTGTGCGGCCTGATTGATGTTATTCGCGCGCCTCCACTAGCGGAGGATGCAGTCAGGCTGTTGTGCACATCTCCTGATCCTGTCAACAAATTTCGCCAAAGATACGGTGATTTCTATGTTGCAGGGTGTCGAATTGGAGCAGTGACCAATACGACCATCTCAGGAAATCTTGTGAATAAGACTTTCTTCGAAGCAAAGGTGGCAGCAGTGGACGTGAAAATTTTGTTAGTCAAGGTCACAAAGTCCATCGACGAGCGCTCGCAATCTGCTAGTAGGGAAGGGGAACTCAGAGTAGCTGCTTTCGATTCTTTGACGGCCTTCGACTCCAACCTTTCCGCTATCGCACCTGAGGACAGCATTCTAGTTGGAAAAATCGCATCTGCGAACAAGGAAAGAGCTGTGACGATTGGGACCCGGGCTGGTGACGTTTTACAGAAGGAGTTCTCATTAGGTCGAGAACGAACCGTGTACCAGGACGTTGTGAATCGTCTCGCCGACAGGGGCCTCATCACCGAAATTTTGCTGGCTCCATTTGCCGGGCTGCGGGAATACCAGTCTCTACTTTTGCGTCGGGTGAACTTACGATTGTAGCGAAAGATGTTTCTCTAGCTGCGCTGAACATTTTGAACGTCATTGTTTCCACGAATAAATACTGCTGAGACTGCACGTACGAGCTATCTCTGATCTATCATCTCAACGGCAATCGTTAGCTGGTAGTTTGTGCTCTAGATGCTGACTTTCTCACAGAGGTACCGAACTGTGTGGTGAAGTCCTCTGGGCTCCTCGCTTTGTGTAAATCTTTGACAGTTGTGATATGCCGCTATTGCGCTATGCGTCTTTTGCTTTTGAGTCAGATGAGCTGCCGCGCAACCCATTTTGATTTAGCCACCCGAAATCCTTTCTGCGGCTGAAATTTCAGCTTGGCTGTTGATCCCCTTCAGTGATCATACCAAGACTAGCACATGGAACTATACAAGCCAACTATCGGTAAATGGGGTGGATCAGAGTAGATCTTGTCATCCACCACGAAGGGATCATAAACGTCGAGGCTCCATATGATCCTGTTGCTGCTGTCTTTGCCTTCTCAAACAACTCAGACATCATCGAGCTCACGTATTCCAATATGGCCACTCAAATTGTTCCATACAACACTGCCATGCAGCTTGGCTCTGGCTTCAACTCATTCACTCAAACATTATGCCTTGACCATGCTGTGGTGCGCGACACTGATTCACTGGTAGAAGCCAAGAAAATAGAGCCGGAGGAGAAGGGAATTGCTCAGTCTGTGACTTACAAGACAAGCGTCATTGACAAGACCACCGATGTCACTGACGAGATGAAAGTAAGTGGAATCTAACGCATGACCAACAGAAAAAAATTTAACTCAATATTGTAGATCAATGGCGCCTTCACAATCAAGTATGATCAGTTGAAGGTCGACGGCAACGGTAAATTCATCAACACCAGCAAAATAAAGGACAGCGATTGCACCATGATGGTCTCTGTGAAAGTGGTCAATCAGGTCATCTACGACCACTCTCTCACTAAATTCCAGCCAATTACGAACATCAAGGAAGCTTCGCCTCAACGCCTGGTTGAGGTCTATGGAGATTCATACATCTCGGGCTGGCAGGAAGGAGGCGAGTTCCTCGCTGTTATTAGCATCAAGGCTAAGAACCGCGAGGAAGCTCAGGACATTGCGATGAAGTATATTGAACCATTCGTCGATAAGCATCCCCGGTTCTAACAGCCGCTCATAGGGCTAAGGTTGCTTATACTCGCACAAAAGACAGTACTTCGTCTGAGAGTGAGAATGAAGACTTTCGTCTCAAAGTGAATGCGGCTTTTGACAAGATAAAGAACGACATTGCCGGCGAAAACGAAAAATCCATCTCCGTGACCTGGACAGGTGGTGGTCAACATATCAAACCACGTACGTTACCCCCTCTTGATGTGTGCGTTTGTTATAAGCTTATCAGATGTCAAACGCAGCCGAAAAGGACTGGGACTTCGATACCATGAAAGATGTAGCTTTGAGATTCCCTGATCTCTGCGCCAAAACACCCATGCGCACCCATGCGCTGCTCACCAGCTACAAGGCTCTTCGCAGCTTCTGGGCCACCCAAACTTTTGACTTACCTGCATACGACAAGACTGGAACGTACACCAATGTTCTCCAGGAAGCATACCTTGACTATAAGTCCATCCTCGGCGCGATTCAGGTTCTCGCATTTGAGGTCTCTGACGGAAAGAAAGCTCTGGTTGTCAACCCGCGTGCTGTCAAAGCTGGTGAGGTTCACCTCCGTTCTCTCTTTACAACTTTACTCATACAGTCACAGTCGAAGACGCCAAGACCATCATTGACAGGCAGGGGGAGGAGTTATCTGACAACGCAGCCAAGAAACCTTCTCCTCAGGCCGATATTGACTCAGACGGGGGCAGTGTGGTGGAAGTTGCAGGCACAGATGCTAAGACCTCCTCTAAGGTGGTCACATCTCAACTCCCCGCGGTCGAGGATGCCTTCGCTGCGACAATCGCAGGTCTCGAGGATGCACGGCTTAAGTGTCGCTACATGATGAACCGTATTGTTCAAGAGGTAGGCCACCGACATGTCATGTGCCGAGTCAAATACTTTGCTGACACTCATTCAAAGATCGATAACATCACCATCAAGCCCGAAATCGCCACTGACGAGAACAGAACACCTCCCTACCTCAGCCCGTTCCTGTTTAAACTGCTCTTGCCTCTAGGCGTAGATGTTCCAGCTGAATCCACTCAGGTAGCTCAGGCTGTGGCAGCATCCAAGATTGACCCTGACGCTTTGGCTGGTAAGTTGACTAGTTTCGCGGGGTGAAGGCTTCTTCAAAATGGGCTCAGGTAGTATTGATTGTATTCTGAACAGGGGGGTTAGGGTTTGGGTAGGGTTGGGCAAGAGCCGTTGAGGGTCTAGGGTTAGGGTTTAACTAGTGTCATAATTGATCATGACTTGAGATCACGTCTTGCACACATGCGTCAAGTACGAATACGGTATTCGAAGCAGGCGTAAACCAGAAAAGGTTGCGCTATCTTATTAATAGTTTATAATCGTTGAGCAATGTGATGTTCTTTATTTTGTTTCCTAAGAGAAATATCAAAATCAACAATTAGACTAGCTCATTTGGCCGTTTTATTCTACCACAAAACTGAGGCTTTCCTCCTTACGCAGCTATCCTAACAAAAGGAACAGTAACGTGAACCGCTGCGTCGGGTCGGATTCCAAAGTCTTGTGACTGATCCGGTCGAGCCTTGCTTTCCAGAGCTCGACAAGCGTTGGTCCGACATTGATTGCCACATCTCAGCGGCCATCGTCTGTCCTGCGTTCGAGGAGCAGATACAGAGCACAGTGATTGATCCTGCCTCAGGCATCACAGTATTAGTGTGTGAAGTTTGATGCTGCAGGTGTTGCTGGGCTGTTCAGGCGTTGGTGCCTTCCGTGAACAGGTCAAGCGGCCCCAGCCTTCGGTCGACTGTTGATGATTTGGGTAATTACTCAGGCATTGAGTCTGAGGCGCCAAGAGCACTTGCCGCGAAATTGAGGGGCGGCATCTTGACAAAGACAGCTGCCTTGTCTTTAGCTCAGGCAGACGATGTCCCTGGTGCGTTCGTTGTGTTTGAACTCGGTATCACCTCTGTCCAGGCCACTAGCATCTTTTTACAGCTGCTGGCGATTGCATACAGGATGGGTTTATCCCATACCTTTTTCACGGCGGCGCTTTCATCGTAACATCAGAACAATCAAGTCAGCCAAAGACGCGACGCCACCCGGTCCAAGACACAGCAATAGTACTGAATGGCGTGTACAGAGTTTATATCGCGTCAAAAATGGCGTAGCCAACTAGCCACTTTGTACTATGACTTGTCTGCTTATAAAGGCAGGATTCTAACTATAATACACCCCCTAGTATTACTTATAGATAGTGCTATACTACTCTGATAAGCTACCTATAGATATACTAGAAGACTATCTTACAGTAATACTAAGTTATATCTCTAGAATAGGTATTATAGGTGGTAATTATACCTATAGATTAAACCCTAACCCTTAGGCAAAGTAGTGGAGTAGTAGAAGTTGCTAGCCTAGACTGCTAGGCTACCTAGGCTTATAACTATTACATTAAAAATAGCGTAGCCAACTAGCCACTTTGTACTGTGACTTGTCTGCTTGTAAAGGCGGGATTCTAGCTGCGACAATTCGCAAAGTCAAACGCGGCGTCCAATGGGAGGCTTTGAGCCCCACTGAAAGAAAAGTCATAGTGCCTTCCATTGTTGTAGCGACTTTGGGCGCTCTCTCCAAGGGAAACACCAAACGCCCGCTCTAAATCGTTCCTTGGATGTAGCCAAAGTCAGTTGCTGGCCAAATCTCAATACTAAGCTCCGTGGTAAGACCAAGAAAGAATATTGACATGCACTTCGGATCGCGTGGAGGAGCTCGGGTCTCCTCTCTTCAGTCACTGCCACTGGGGCCCTTTGTGCATGGCAGCAAGGATCTGGTCGGAGCCAAAATCTGTGAGTGGGAGTAATATCATTCAATGGAGGGGTTCGTCGAGTCATCTCAAAAGTTGCGGAGGTGAATGCTGAATACATAAGCCTGAATACATAGCAGTGGCAAGATTTCCAAAGGATGTAATTTCCCTGTAATTGCTTGACTAGGATGATTCTAAAAAGGTTCATGGAGACAGACAGTGTCGCCACCGGACTGTATGACCTGAAGACCTCTTCTTCTCTTGTTCTCTTCCCTTTCTATAACCACCTCGTTGCCCGACTCACAAGTGCAAATTCAAGGCTCGGACAGCTTCACCAAGGGGTGCCGTGTTGATTTGGTACCCAGCCATCAGACACGCCTTTGAACTCATCATTCTTTGTCAAGCCTATGAACAAGCGTCCCGGGCGACCGGCGTATTGAGCGGCAAGAACCATGTGTTCGCCGGCGCCCGGAGCGAGAAGAAGTACTGTCGCAAAATTTTGGCCGATGCCGCAACATTAGACTTTGCAAGCGTCCCAGTAGAGCTCCTAGTCATACGGGGGCGCCAACGCTAAGAGGTGCGCGAATTGCGCCTCGCCAATTCACAAACGAATTTGATCCTCAAGGGCTTGATATGCGGAAGGGGAAAACTGCGCAAAGCATCGAATATTCATTCGAATGAGTCACGGTTAAAGAGCGAGCGAAGTGTATTCTGCATTCCGCTTCTCGCTTCTCATGTCTGTTTCTCACCGTGACTCACTTCCCTCCGTGTGCGTAATATCATGCCTTTTTACAGTGGCTTTGTGTCTCGTCGCCTCCGGATTTCTCCAGACTCAGGGTTTAATTCATTAGCGTCCTATGTGGAGGCCAGGCCGCCTGGAGATCAGCCGCAGCATCCAAAAAGGTACTTAAGGACCTCGAGCTAGCTACCTAGCTCTTTCCCTGCCACGTCACACGCAGCTGCTCCCAACAACTTCTCCACTTTGGTGCTTCCGAGCTCAGTACACCCCGCCGCACCAGACCAGACCAGACCAGACCAGACGCTTTCCTTCTCATCTCATCCGAAAGCGCGGCTGTCGAGGAATCCGTATCAAAACATTCTATCGTGTACACTGCAATTTGACTAGACAGTAGTATCATGGCAGCACCTTCAGTCAAGGTAAGTGTGATCAGACTTCATACTGACTGAGTCTCAAAGCTGACGAGATTTACAGCCCATAACCGCCAATGCGCGCCTGGGTTTCCTCAGCCTCCCATGCGAGATCAGGACCAGGATTTACAGCATCTTATTGTCTCATCTGAAACCGCTGGATCAAGTGTATCATCCTGAGCCCCTTCCAACGAAGAATCTCGCCACCGGGCTTCTTGGCGCGAATAAGACAGTCCGTCAAGAAGCCATGGAGCTGTTTTTCAGCCAAAATAAGTACCACATTGTCAGGCGCCCCGCTCGAGTAGAGTCCTTCCTAGAAGGCCTGGGCGACGCGGCAAGCCTGATTCAGCATGTCCTGATTCCATTTCCACAACATCGGCAGCCGTCTCCTGGCAAGTACATCCTCAATGAAGACGATGCTCAGACTCTGGCGCTCATTCAGAGCAAATGCACCAACTTGGTCAAGCTCACGGCATCACTGCATGGGGTAATCCCCCCCCGGGCGTGGACCCCCCGGGGGTTGAAACCCATTTTGGAACTCGAGAATTGGCCCGAGTTATTGAACATGTTCGCCGGACACTTCAAAAAAGGCTTTCCGCTTCTCAAAGAAGTCGAAATCGACATTGACGAAGACACCGAGTGGCTGGCGCTGAGCAGCATAATGCACCATCTCGGTTGGACAATAAATGTGGTGCCGAAAGGCGAGCAACAGGAGTGGACGTATGACCACGAATTGGCCAATGCTTGGCGGACCCGTGATCCTGATGACTATTCGGATATGTCTGAGCCTGAGGAGGACGACGTCGACTACGACGATCTCTTTGACTTTTAACTGAAAGTGCATCGGACTGAGATGCGAAGCTGTACAAATAGATTGCTCTGTCAAACCCCAGCCGGCTTTTGAATTGTGTAAGCTATGAAGAAGATGACGGAGCTTTTTCTCATTGCACTTGAAAACATGTCCTTATGACCACTGAAAAGCAGCACCGCCCGTGTCTCGGTGTGCGACGTCGGAAGCCAAGGCGCCAGCTTCAACATCAAGAAGCAGAGCTTGTCAACGTAGGGTCTATGACTAGGCTCGGCAGAGACCAGTCTGGTGATAAAAGTCATCTTGTCGCCAAAGCAAAAGGCTTGGCAAGTCAGCTTGAGCTGGGTCGGCATTGGCAGATCCTTGTACGCGGGGAAGTGTGTGCGATTTATTGCAGAGACCGAAGTCATGTCTGGTGGGACCAAACGCTGTGACCCCACGGGCCCTTGCTTCAAGTACCAGGCTTTTTCCAAAATATTGACCTAAAGTAGCACAGGTCTGGTTATCGAAGGCTAGGTACTTCCATGGACCGCTGTCTGTTGTCCTGACCCGGTCCTGTCTACCTACTTTGAATAGTCCGAGACGATGCCTCTCGAACCGGCGGTATAGATCGCGTCAGTCTTAGCACTATGCTTTTCACCGCGGTTCAATTCGTTCAGGCGCAGTGGTGGTCGTTGACCACGTGTCTAGCTGGCCCATCTCCTCGGTAGATTTGGGCCAACAGTCAAGCAAGCCGGCCAACGCAACCGCCAGTGGTCCCTTGATCATGAACAAGTTGAGCGAGGGAGGCCGACCGCTGCCTCGTACCCCGATGTAGACAATGCGACCGAGGGGAGTTGCCCTCAAATGGCGCAGCAGATCATAGACTCGAAGCAGCACTTCATGCACGTCATCAACAGGGATGCAGTCTCCGATCTGATCTCACGGCACAGCGGCAGGAGACCCTGCTCTATTGTTTCGCAGAATAGTGGGAGCTTCAATGTCTGTTTCTTCGTCGTCTCTCATGCGACAAATGAGACACTCGTATTGAGGATACCCATTCTACCCGTCGTCTGTGATGCCTGGCAGAAGGTCGTTCCTGAAGCGGCCACGATACGATTTACACAAGCTACGACGACGAGTCACGTTCCTTGCGTCCTTGCCTACAACCTCGGCAAAGGACATTGTACAAGGGACTGAGACGCCCTTGTGGATTATAAACTTCGTGCTCGGCCGAGAACTCGACATGAAGACCTTTCAAAGCGCGACAAGAGCCCAGAACCAGCAATTGTACTGTGGTCTTTTCGATATAGTATCTCAGCTACGTTGGCTCGAATTCCATTCGGTGGATGTATCCAGATATTCACCCGGACGAAGGCAAAGTCAAGAAAATGCGCTGCTACACCACCTTCATAAAAGCCAAAGGGTCATTATGTTGGCCCGTGCCGATTTGAGGCCCACGATGCCGCGAAATTGGTGAGGGTCCTAGAAAATTGCGGTGGACCGCGAAGTCGAAGATCGGGGTCATCTTGCGATGCCTTTTGCCGCTATAAAACGCATCAATTTGGGCTCTTCAGCTCAATGAACAAGATGAATAAGAACATTATCGTTTTCCTTCAAAAGGCTTCAATTCTGCTGCGTTCATGTGTGTGTGAGCTAACCTCGAAGTTCCCTGCGAAATTGCGATAGGTACAACACATTCAATCTTTGAGCTCATCGCTGCTTCTAATTATGCCTCCGTCGCCACTGCTCCCATTGTTGTTGCTCTCTTAACTTTTCTTGTAAGCTCCATAATCTAGAACTGAGCTTTTCACACTTTAAACGCTCCTCCTCCGCTTCTGACATCATTTCCTCAAGTTCTTTGAGCCATTTTTTGTTATCGGCCTTGTGCACGTCTAATCGTATCTCTTCTTCCACTCGCTCGGCTTCTTTTTCGCGAGTCTTGTAGCTGTCGTCCTGACGGTCGAATAGCTTTTCGTTGTCTTTGATTAATTCCTTCATCTCTTTCATTTGCTTTTGAACATGTTCGAGGTCGTAGCCATCCAGCTTGTTGAAACGCTGGTTTCTGACCTCTTCTTCTTTTTCAATCTTGTTGAGTCGCTGTTCGATTTCTTCGAATTTCATCACGGGATCCTCTTTATTGTTCATCTCGTTGATTCGCTGATCGATTTTTTTCATGATTTCCATAACGGTTTTCTCTTCTTTCTTATCACTCTCATTGAGTGGCTGTTCGGTTTCTTTGAATTCCATAACGGGATTATGGCTGGTTATGAGCGTTCTGTCTTTCTTCTAGATCGACGTGCAGTATGGCTAGTCGTGGGGCAAACGAGAGGTTATGGATGATACAGGCGGGAGCACAAAGCAGACATGAAGTGGCAGGGTTTAAATACTGCGTAAGGGATCATGCGAGGCTACTTCTGCCCCGGTTTGAGTAGCTTGTTCAGTCCAGCCACGCAGCTTGTTCATACGCAGCTTGTTCACCGCAGCTCGTTCAGTTCAGCCACGCAGCTTGTTCACCGCGGCTCGTTCAGTCCTGCAGCTTGTTCAGTCCAGCCACTCAGCTTGTTCACTCGCAGCTCTTTGAGTCCTGCAGCTTATTCAGTCCAGCAAGACAACTTGTTCAGTCCAGCCACGCAGCTTGTTCACCCGCAGCTTGTTCAGTCCAGTAAGACAACTTGTTCAGTCCAGTCCAGTCAGACAGTCTATTCAGTCCCGCAGCTTATGAATGCATTCACGCTTTCACCTGCCGATTGACAGAGTTAGAGAGAAGGTCCGAAGATCCCAGGTTATTTTTCAAAAGCCAAGGAAGCCAAACTCAGAAAATTCATTGAAAAATAGCGAGACTAGGACTAGGAGAACAAGGAAGACCAGAAAATCATCGCCATAGAAAACTTTTGAAATCATCATGCTCCTAGTGAGTTATAATGCTCCTAGTCAGTCACAATGTTCCTAGTGAGTTATCTGACCGGCTGTCTGATACGTATTGCAATTCTACAGGTCACGTAATCCAGCAGGCATTTGAATCAAATTGTCAACAATCTTGACAATTTGAACTTGACAGACGTCAGTGATTTAAATAACGTATCTGACACTCTGCTAGCATCTGGAGCTATGGATTGGGGTCAGCCAATTTGCGCTGTGCCTCTGTCAAAGCTTGCGTTCGCAGCTAGTACTTGTACTTTTGAGCGTCCACAGACAACGCCTTCGGACCAACATCTTCGTGAATCAGAACAAGGCAATTTGGTAGAACACCGCAAACACTAGCTCGCAGAGAACCATGGACTGGAAGCTGAATGATGAAAGTGCAAGTGCAGGCTCAGAACCTCAATTGGGCAGCATTTGTCTCAACAAAATCCATTTGCACCTTACGGTAATCATCGCCGATGATCTGATTACCATCCTCCCGAAATTGAAACTGCTGTGGGTTCTGCGGGTCGTATCTACATTCACCAAATTATTAGCCGCCGTTCGCTCACCTCGCAGGAAGCTGCGGCACATTCATGCTCGACTTCCGGTGACCTTAAAGCCTTGCAAGGGGAATCTCTCACTTTGGCCATTGTGGGTTTCCAGAATTAGGAACGTTGGGATCAACCTTGTTCGCGAACTGGATGAGCATGGACATGATGTTCAAGCTGTTATTCGACACCGAGGCAGGAATGGTGCCAAACGCGTTCAGAACCACGTCAGAAACGTGAAAAGAGCCCAGAACCGGAATCTTGTTCACTTGGGTAGGATTCAGGAGACCAATCTTCCCGATGAGGGGAAGGCTTTGCCTGATTTGATAGCTCCACGTGTTTTGTCGGGTTGACGTGACATTCAGCAATGTCCTTCGGCCCGAAGTGAATGTGTAGTCACCGATGATGGAAGCTATCTTTTTGTATTTCGGCGCAATTTGATTGTTGGCCCCCGTGTCGTACGGCGAACCGTCGGCCGGGTCATCTGAATAGAGGGATACGAGGTTCTGAATCAACGATGTAGGCGTTTGCTGCCAGAAAATGGTCTTGAAGAAGTCGACAATGTCGCTGTTGGTAGTCACGTTCTGAGCCGTGACGAGCGAGAAGAGCGTTCCTTCATCAGCCATATTTCCCACAACGAAGGGTATGTTGGCGACCTTTCCCTGTGCTGTCAACTTTGCTGGATCATCAACCAGATAGCTATTCGAACAAAATAAGTCACCTCATCATGGTTCTTCAAAGAGTAAGCATAGCCAGACTTACGTTCCGTCCGGTCTAGGATACCACGGCACCAAGGTCGATGTGTAAGAAAAGAAGTTAGTTTCGCCTTGGACGGCAGAATAGATGCGCTCATAAGGAGCACTTCTCGTACAGGCCAGCTTATCTGACGCGTCGCCACAGCCAATCCTCTGCATGAGCCTATCGAAAATTGGTTGCGCATGCGTGTAATCCAACACTTTGGGCACGGGTCCGGACGCAATCCAAGCCTGCAACAACATCATGAGCACTATCTGGACTCCGTCATCGGCGATAGCTTTAGCTTCTTACCGCATTAAATTTGCCCGAAACATCTCCGTTCTTCAACACCATATGAGTACTGATGGACATGGCGCCAGCAGACTCTCCAAAGGCAGTGACCTTGTTTGGATCTCCCCCGAACTGAGAGACATACTTTTGTACCCAGGCAAACGCAACATCTTGGTCCTTGAGGCAAAGATTGGAAACTCCCGCAGCAGTGACTTCCTTGGATGCCAAGGTGCCGAAGAAATTGACACGGTAATTTGCTGAGACGAACACGACGGGTTGTCCCATGTCGATGCTGCGCTGAACAATATTGGCCCCCTGTTCAAATGAGGAGGTCATTCTTCAGAGCGAGTACTGTCGAGCAGGGTGTCTGTCAACGCACTTGGTAAATGACGCCCTGAATACCTGTCGCTTCGGCTCCGAGTGAGGCGCTAGAGCCCAGCTCGAAGCCGCCGCCGAAAATCCACATAACTACGGGCAATTTATCGGTGTTTTTGACACCCTTTGGAACCTGCACGTTGATGGACAAGCAGTCTTCTCCTTGGTGGGTGATGTTCGGGAAGAAAGCCTCCGCAGCGCCGAGAATCTGTCCAATGTCGCTGTTCTCTGCGTATAATGGCGAGGCGACCAATTCATGCTGTGGGCACGCAACGCCGTAGCTAAGTGGTATCAATCCAACTGTGACTAGTGGGAGGAAGATTCAGGGTTCCTACTTAGTAGCATCCTGCACTCCAGATGACACGTCGCTTGACTTCACTAGTCGAGGGTTACCAAGTCGATCTGCCTTGCCGAAGGGCATGCCGAGAAAACTGACGGTGTCAGTGGTCAAGTCATTTTTGCCCTGAAACGTTGCATAGTCCAGTGTGATTTTCGAGTCCAAAGACCAAGCAAAGCCCCCAAAGCCTAGCACAGCTAGCAATTGAAGGAGCTTCATTTCGGGAAATGTTCAAAACGTTGTTGTTGCGGCTTTGATGAGAGATGGTCGGAGACCATAGGCGATAATAGATTTGCTGAACCTTTGGCCGGGATCGAGATGACATTCCGTGATAGGTGCCCAACTCTCGATTCTTAAGTGCGAAACAGGAAATGATATAGTCTGCCTCAATGGCTTGACGAGATGACATTGCATTCATGTGACCAGCATGGTCTTTGTAATGATCTCATGCCGCGCTACTGGAATCTCACCACCGTACGTAATAAGTTGAGAACATTTCATGAAAAAAAAGAACCAGGCTGAAATAAATCGAAGTGATAGGCTCGGAACGTTCGGTGCTGTGCTTTTTGATGTGATGCCAACCAAAGCACGCAGCGTACCAAAAGTAATTCCATTCGTGCGTGAGTTGCCTAACTCGGCACTAATAGGTAAGAGGTCTGGTCTCGTTTTGCTAGTATCCGGCCACAGCCGGATGGCTCGTGGTGGGAAAAGGCAAAAAATGTGTGGAGAAAAGAGGCGCCCATTTTGCGGCCAGGTTCATCCAATCTGGACAATGAATCGGATGGCTGTTGCACTAGGCCAATGGCGCGGGTCAATAGTTTGCTCGCTGCGATGCGCCTGCCACAAAATTAGGGGCTGCGATGCATCAAGCTCGGGCGAGTCTTGAGGCATCAATGATACCACCTGCACCAAGGATGGGAAAGGGTTGGGGCGGACTTTGGTGCCGTCGTGGCGCCAGCCGTTGCTGCCTTTGCTGAGGAGCCATATGAGAGTCTTCCCCGGGCCCTTGCGATCATCGGTGTGAGCTCTGATTGTGGTGGGCAGGACTAGGCTGGATCATGCCAAGCGAGAAATGGCTACGATAGCCTGAACTTTCTTGGTCAGCCGGTCTTTCCTTTTTTTTTTTTTTCTGAGTTGAATGGCGTTGTCGAGTAGCTGCCGGCTCCGACAGCTACGAATTTAGGTCTTACGGGCTTCTCATCAGTAGCGGACGAATCCGCGCCGGCAGAGACCAACCAACTTTGTAACGTTCTTTCAACAGTGGCTAAAAAGAAGCTCTCAATTGTCTTTGCAGCCCCACCTTGACGGCGACGCAGCTAATGATGGGCCACAATGGGAAGTGCAAGGGGAAGCCGCTCGCGGAAAGCAGCACTCTGATCACGGACTCGGTAATGGACGTGACGGGCTGGGCTGAGCTGATTGAATGGGTCTGGTAATACGCAAGGTTGCTCTTCCCCCCTCTTCTGCGCTGCGTAAGCGTGCAGAACAAATTTTACCGTGCAGATCAGATCGGGGATGACTGCGTCGCACATTCATTCATCTGCCCTGGCGGTGGTGATGATGCGCTTGCCGGCACCTGGGCCGTTGCACCATCAGACTACGACTTTGGGCCCACGTCATCCGAGCGTCCTGGCTGATCCTGAGATGCATGACCCAAGACTGCAACTCGAACTGAGAGATTCCACAATCGCACCCGTGCAAGACACAACAAAAGGCTGACGAGCTGCTCGACGTGAGCCCGACGCTCGAGATCCGCTATCTCCGCCACGCCACCACACGCCTCGCTGCGCGTTCGCACCAATTCTCTCAACGACAAGCACGAGCCCACGATAGACAGAAGTAACTAGCCGGAAGAAAAATGAACTTTCTCCGTGATACTACACCACGCGCAACCCCTAGGGCAGGACGATTCAAATTTTTGTCTGCTGTCGATGCGCCCGTTTGTCTGTGTGTTGATCAATAAAAATCGTGTCGGGCTCGGTTCATCGGCCCGCCCCGAATGGCAAAGCCTTTGACGGAATTGGGGCTGATCGTTCAAGCTGATGGGAATAGCGTGCATGCGTTACATCGCCGCCGCAAGTCAGCATCTGCCATGGAAATGACATGCAATCATCCAGATTCCTTCTGTGTGCAAGGTTCTGATCCCGTCAGACTGCGGCTTACTTGCGAACTCAAATGTGAGGGCAGCATGTAAGAGCGGCAGGGAAAGGGAGCCGAACGATGGCTACACGCATCGCTTACGGCGGCTTCTCTGCTTGTGTCATGCTTCGAGCAGTCCGTATTTCATCAGGGCATCGCACTCTTCATCAAGCAACGCCAAAGGAGAATCATGCGCGAAATGTCGACGGCAACTATGGAGCAGCCCCAGGCGCTCACTCCTGAGTATCTCGCAATAGCGGCAAGCAACGCTAGAAAGGTTCACAGTGTGAGCATCGCCTTCGTCGTCCTACCCATCGTGTTCTTTGGCTTGTTCTGCGTATCGCGCGCTGTCCACGACGGAAAGGACTCATGGCTTGTCAGGATACTGATCTCATTATCCGATCTCTGCGTCGTCGGCCTGGCCGTCATCGGCATATGTATGCGGCACAAATCATGCTACGAAGAGGACAACTCTCAAGCTGACGTGTCGCAGTAATGTCCCAGATGGGCGGCGATGGTCTTGCAATCCCTCTTTCCCTACAGAGTGATCAGAATCTTCTTACAACATACCTCAAAATGCAAACAGCAGCCGAGTTCATCTACGTTCTTGCAGCCACAGTCCCTAGATTCTCCATTCTGTTCCTCTATTTGCAAGTCTTCACCAGCACCACGAGCCCTACAACCCGACGTCTCATCTGGGCGACCATCATTACAAACGCACTATACTGGCTGGTCGTCGGAGTTATCGTCTTCGCGACCATTTGCCGGCCTATGAGCTTCAATTGGGACAAGACTGTCGACGGTAAATGCGGTGATGTTTTTGCCGTCTATAAATTCGGCAGCGTTGCGAACTTATGTCTGGACCTGGTAATCCTACTTCTTCCTTTGCGCACTGTCTGGAAAACTCATCTTCCTAGAATACAAAAGATTGGTATTTTTGTTACCTTTGCGACCGGAAGTCTGTAAGTGTATATGGCAAAAGGCAGTACCCCGGCGCATTCAGGAACTCACCCTACTGCAGCGGAATGATCACAGCCTTGGCTCGTTTCATAAGCTTGATGAAAGACGGATCATGGAACAGTGCCACGGTCAAAGTCATCGACGCGATATGCCTGCCAGTCGTGGAGACGGGGGCGTACTCAATCTGCGCTACATTGCCGTATCTTCGACCGCTTCTCGTCAAGCTGTATCAGACTATAAAGCGGGCAAGACGCAACACTGAAGGCCAACATCATTCACCAGATGTACCTCCGATGGAACTTTCCAAACAGGCTGTGGCATCGACCTCGCTGTGGTCCTCTGAAGTGCACGCGGGGCCGACAGACATGTACATTCAACTATGTGATCCGATCGAAAAACGCCCTCATTGCCGGTGTTCGCAATCTTGAGGAGGCACATGGCTGAACAGACGGTTGGCGAGCCGGTAGTCCGAGATGCTGCTTGCCAACATCGATTGTGCCTCGCTGTCGAGCCCCTTTAATGCCTTGATCAATGTGCAGGTAAGATCGTCAATTTCGGTGCAGACAACACCAGGTTGAGCACGCTCCAAAATTTGAGACTCGAGGACGATAAACTCGACGACGACCTTGGTCTTTTCATGCATGCTATTCGCCGTAGCAGCATGTGCGTCACTACTGGTGACGAAAAGCCGTTCAGCAACCTCAGATTTGGCGAGCGTTTCACTGGAGCCACCATCGGAAATCTGTGCCATGACTTGGTCGGTCGGGCACCACTAAAACCTGGCTCAATCAAGGAGGCCGAGATATGCCACGAGATGAGCGGCTCATCCGGTGTTTTCTGTCAAAACAGGCGGGACCATGCCCCTTTGCCGGTGGGCGACGTTTACACGTTGGCCAGAGCCTGCTTCTGAAGCTCGCAATGCAACGACATGAGAGGGGGTAAATGATGTCGCAGCGGATCCGGAACTCAGAAAAAGAAAGGTCACCGTGTCGTGCCTTTGAGGGCTGTACGCCAAGTCGGTCTATTCAACTAGATCAACAAGGTCATCATTATCAACATCGTCACTTTTAGTGAATGGCCTCAATTCTGCTGCTTCTGTGACTGCATGCGTCGACCTCGAGCTCAATGCTTAGCTTGCGAGCAATTAAAAACTACGTGGCTACTCAGGAGAATTCGCCCGCCGAAGAACATCGTGAACTTGTTTGTGGTGCACCCACACGTACTCGTCGTCCATGCTAGTCTTTGGTAGAGAAAACTGAGCTCCGTTGAATTCGAGCGTCTGAGAACAGAAACCATTCAATGAGAGTCTGTCCCGAAAGCGATTCAAGAATAGTGCAGGTCCAAACGCAATCACACATCGCAACATTATAGCAAGCAATGGTCACGGTTGCCCTCACCTCGGTGTTGGGTGTCCATTTCGTCCTCGCACACGACATGATGCCGGTCTTGAGCAGTCTCTAAGGAGAGATAGTGCATAACAAAGGAATCGAACGCTTCGCCGGTGTGCTGCACTCCTAACGAGTGCAAAGCATCTTATGCGGCGTTTCATCTCAACCTTCGCCAGTTGTCATGCGCTTTACATCAGATAGCCTGACTACGTCTCTGATCTTGATGCCGACAGCATCGCGTCCCTTGATGGGACAGGGCTTACACATTTATCCTTGAACCTCGATTTGTCGTCTTTGAAATTCTCCCACCAGCTCGGAAATGTAGTGTGCTCCATGATGCCCGTCCGACGCTGCAAACAAGACCGGATCGAGGTTCGGTCCTGTCTTGGACTAGTATGAAGTGCGAGGTGCGAGGGTTTGAACCGAGGCAAGCTTTGAAGAGCGAAGTATCGCGTCTCGCGAGAAATTCATAAAATCATTCTCAACCATTTATATAGATTGGATCGACTGTTGGGGAAACGAGCCAAAGAACAGTAGCGATTCCACGTGAGGATAAAAGTTGCCGTCGTTCATCGAGAGCATCGCCAAATTCATCAGCGCAGTGGACAATGTCGTCTTGCCCATGATCAACGGCCATGCCTTGTATTGAGCTGGCCTGGACCATGGTTCCTCTGCTGACCCCGATGGCTTTCATCGACTTCTCGTCCTCCTTTCTTCTCGCAGAATGGATCCTTCATATCTATTTCGCTACAGCTCATCAGCTCAGCTTACATCCAGCATACCGCCATGGTGACGGCTTGACTCAACTGTGTCGAACGCTCAGTTCGAAACGAATTGCCAAAACGCTAACACAGAGCTGTTGCACAACGAGCAGAGTACAAGTCTCCGGAAAGAGCTGATAACGCACTACTCTGTGACTCTGGAGTATCTGATTCGCGTCGTATGCTTCCTCGCGCAGCATCAATGAGTCGAAGCGTTTGAATAAGCCGTCCTAGCGGAGGAATAGGGGAAGAAAAGCAAGTAGATTCAGGAATACGATGAAAAATGCAGGGCGATTCTAGAGCACCAGTAGAGAGAAGAAAAAATTCAAGAGAATTCCAACGAGCTCTTCCAAACTCTGGAGAAAATGCAAGAGCTAGAAAAATAAGAAACTCGGGACGAATTACAGGAGAAGGTTTTCGATGCTCTGACGTTTCTCGCCATTGCGTTGCAGAAGGCTACTTGCCAGGGATGAATAATTGAGTTTTGGTGCTCTTCTCGGGACCAAAGGTCGAATTTGAGCTCAATTATCCAGCGATTGGGCAATACTACCGGAGTTACAAATCAAGACCGGTTCTCGTTCCATCCAAGAGAACTTCGCGTCGTGCGCGTGATGCGAACAGGCCACTCTGGCTGCGCCGCGGTCACGTCGACAGGGGGCGGTCTTCGATTTGAAGCAGCAGCAGTACCCTGAGAAGACCCAATATTTCTTCCATAACACACGGCCTTGCCATGCGATCATAGTCGCCACATAAAGAGGCAGCATGCTGCCCATCCGACCATTCGCAATCTTTCTACGCCAAGTGCAAAAGCAGTCCATACGCGAGCCACCGTGTCGTCGCAGTCTGAAATGCAACATCTCGCGCTTTTGTCTACGGCGGAATCCTCGCTTCTCATCTTGTTTGGCTACTGCGCTTGCGTTACTTACAATCATCGCCGCAAGATCAATGAGCTTCGCAAACAGGGTGTGGTCAGTTGTATCAATATCAGGATTGCCGCAGGCAAGAAAGCCTTTTCATTGATTTTGACCGTAATTGACAGCCGATGCCGAAAGAATGGAGCTGGTTCACGGGCCATCTCATGGTGCTTCGAAAGTATCTCAGACGTAATCCCCCGGACGCAGCCGTGGCGTTTGCCCAGCGAGAGCTTGCGCAGGAGCTCGCCGACACCGAGATGTTCCTGATGGATCTGTGGCCCGTCTATCCGCCTATATATGTTGTCTTCGGCCCTGAGGTCATTACGCAAGTGTGTCGATAAGCCATGCAACTGTGACACCACTGCCGAGCGTCTGCATCTGGTGGAGCAAATGGTGCTGAAACACAAACCACTGATCTTCAGATGGGCAGCCAAGGCGCCTGGTGAGAAACGACGAGCCGCTTGCGATGCTGGCGGCCGCGCGCGCAAATTCAGAGTAGGTTGGCCTCTTCTGTACGTCGAAAGTCTGGCGGCGAGGATCTTGGTCCCGCGTTCGAAGCATCGTGAGCAAGAACACCGTCTCATGAGCCCTTCGCGTGAATTTTAGGACTCTAGAACGGTGGACATCGTCTTGACGGTAGTAAGTGCCTCTTCGAAATAGAAAGCCACGACGGTAGAGAGAATGGGAGTCTGGATGTAAATCTTTACGTCCAGTATGGCCACCCTTTTTCACTCCCACTTCAGCAATGGACATCGACTCAACGAGCCCTCTGATGGCCCACGTCAAATCCATTATCTTGTGGTCATGCATGAAAGTCTATGGGTTGGGAATTTCATCAAGTAGCCCTCTAAGAATACAGTTTGCCTTATTTTTGTACAAGCTTGGCTTGTTCCTCGTCGCTCCCATCATCGGAGAACTTGTCTCCATCCTCACCCACAGCGAATATCGTCTCGCCGTCCATCGAGTCCCGGGGGACATCCCGCGACGGTCCCTGATGAGAACTGCTGACTTGTGCTCCAGCGGTCCCAGTGATGCCCGTCACAGGCGGTGGGTGAGCTTGCGTCTTGCTTCCTGGCGTGTCCTCTTCGTCGTCCCAATCGTCTGGCACACCAATATCCCCAATCTCAAAGTTTCCGTCATCGTCCTGCGCAATCTCGTCGCTCATGGCGAAGCGGCGATTGTTGGCAGTAGGACGCCATATATAAGCAACAAAGGCAACCTCTCCGAAATAGACGATGTTGAGCCATCCGTCAAGAATGAACCACCTTGTTTTCCAGTGTTTAGGAACAAAGTCGGCATCGTAGACAGAGGCGACAGAGAAGCTCGTGAAGAAAAAGAAGGCGAATACAACAATGACGCTGGCGAGAATCGACCACCAGAGCTTTCGATACATGGCCTCCTTCGCGCTTTGTCTCCGTTCTCTCAAATCTTTGAGAGTATAGTTGAGAGAGTTCAGTGTCCAGATGTAAAACGCCGTCAACGTACTGGCCATTGGGAGGACTACTAGCAGCACAAACGGACCTAGACAAACGAGTATCAGTAATGGAAGCCACTGGATATATCGTGCATGCTACGATGCAGGAAGCAGACGAACCGGCATCTTCTGGCGATATCAGCAGACTAGTAATTGAGTATACCAAACCAAAGACAGTGTGGGCAGCTGCAAGCCATCGAACGTGGATCATAGTCCTCCCGAGCGTGGGCTTGACCACTCCATATCCCATGCAAACAATGAGAAGCAAGAAAAAGGAGAATGAGTTGCGCGCCGCATTGAGCACGCCAACAACGATGGCAAAGGCCTTTGACCCTGCACCTGACCCCCCGTGATTTTGAAAGTCTGGTAGATGTCAGTCATGACGCTTGTCACTCAATGAAGGAGGTGACGACAAACCATAATATCCCCAAGTGATCAGCATCTCAATTACTAGGAAGACTAGTATAGCTGTGATGTAGTTCTGAACCGCCACTGCTCGATTGTTAAATGCCGCTGCTTCGTGGTAGTGGCGGGGTCCAAAAGCATGGCGTATGACTTACGAATATCCTGACGATGCTGGTAGTATAAGAAACCCCAGTATGCCGCCATCAGGGCATAAATGATGGACATGGCACCGTAAAACGGCAGCTTGGGAATTTGCGTCGCCGGCAGCTCGCCATAGGCGTTCCGGAATTCCACCACTGCCTCATAAGTGTCGGCCTTGAAGCCTTCGGTAATAACACAGTAATATCCGCTCTTTTTAATGTCGTAATTCAGAGGCTCCGTTTTGTTAAGATGGACAGCTTGCGACAGAATCAAGGCACTAGACTTCTCGGTGGCATTCGGCGAGAGAATGAAGCTCCCGATGTCGGATGTATTGCATTGTCCAGCCTCTACATACCCTTCATTGCATATGGAGAAAACCTTTGCAAACAAACTATTAGCGCGGTCTGGCTTTGAAATGACGATCGAGGGGTTCTTACTCGGAGTCCAGTGCTTGGGTTTGGCACCCCAATCAGATCTTTGTCCTCCCATTGGAAAATAAGCAGACTGACAATCGGGTCGACGCCTGCTGATCGAGAATCGTTATTCATGAACTTGACGAGGATGAAGGGATCAACAGGGCCACCCCATGAGCTTCGACTGTACATGCCTGCTCCAATGTTAGCGATCGCGATGTCCGAGAGTCCATATTTGGCGCATAAGGCCGGGATTGGCGTTGACGAACCAGTGCAGTATTGGCGATTCTCTTCATTCTGATTCTGTTTTTGATGGAAAGAGGTGAGAAAAAGCTTTGCATGCAGTTGGGGCAATCCTCTTTGCACACACCATGACGACCTCGAGAGCCCGCGCCATCCAGACGGACAAGGCCAGGACGAGAAAGCCGAAGCTGCGCATGGTGGGCAGATGTAGGCAGATCCAGACACGTTCGTTGACCCTGAAGTGTAGCCGCAGCTCAAGCACCTTTCGTCATGCTCCAAGGTCGAAGCCAAAGGTACGGCGATGCTGTCGAACTGCGGGAAACGTGATGTGGCCGTTCGAAGAGCTGGAAGGCGTCGGTTCGACGGCGAAGGAAGGCAGAAATCGAGCACGACAATGGTTCCGTCCGGTTCGGCCTTCTGGGCTTGGAGAAAGGACGTCGGGGGATTGCGCGATTGTGTGTTGAGCAGACTCGGCCCTTGGGTTCTGGGGGAGCTACCAAGCTGGCGATTCATGCTCCCTCTCAGAGTCCAAGTACGGAGTAGTCGCGGGTGGCTGAAGGGGGAACTTACGCGTGATGGTGACTGTGGGCCTAGGCAGCTTACGGAATATGGTGACTTGGTGAGTACCTTGTGAGCAGGACATCAGCAATGATTACGCCCCCACAAGAGGGGTCTGTCGGTCGTCGGCCTGGCTAAATTGCTTCCACTGCTCGCGCCATAGAAACTCATGCCCGTGACCAAAGCGGAGCAGCGATGTGCAGGTATTTTTGTCGCAGGTCGCTTCAATCTTATGGTTCCATCGAGAAGGTAGCTCTGTTTTGAGGTGGTGCTTAGAACAAGGGCACGAGATGCAGCAGCATCCTTTCTTGGGGCCATAGTTTATCAAGCCTGAGCTCTATTTTTGCTTGCCTGGGCATACCTGTAGTGTTTCCTTGATACTCAAAACGCAAATTAATAATAAGGCATTAGACTGCGTAGAGCTCATTTGATACTTGTATGCCTGGAGATCAAGTTGCCTTGAGGAAAAATGTAAGTCACAAACAAAATCGTGGGAGAATACTAGGTAGGACAAGAGGGTGTCTTGATAGAGGCAAATCTTGGCCGGCTGTCTCAAGCCTTTGAGGGTTAGGGTCAGGGTCAGGGTCAAGGGTTAATGCACTAGTCACCGGCTCTACTACCCGCCTCATCTAAAAGATCCATCCAGCATCGACTATACTTCTGCTCGGCGCAACGAGATCTTTACCCTTACCAGCGCTTCTCAACACACACATTCGTCCGAAAATCCAGTACGCGTCCGGCTCTCCCTCTGCGACTGGTCATCTTGCAACGTCCTTCGCCTGCTCGAGGCCCTTCGATCCACGAATGCAATGGGAAAAGGAACCGACAAACTCTACGTCAGTGGCACCCGTCAAGCAAGACCCCGTCGCCAATGACCAATTCTCTGACCTTCCTCTCCTGCAGATCACACACTCCGAGTGGTCATCCTCCGATGCCTACTCCGCCAGCGTCGGCGCCAACGCCTCCTCGCGCAGCGGGAACATCCCCACGCCCTTCCGTCGACTCCCCTTCAACTTCTGCGCCGCGAGCCTCCAACCCTTCAAGAACCCCGTCTGCACGCCCGACGGCACCATCTTCGACGTCGAAGTCATCGGCGCATGGCTCAAGAACCACCCGAACCAGAATCCTGTCACCGGCGAACACCTCCAGAAGAAGGACCTGATCCGGCTGAATTTTGCGCGGAATGTCGGCTCAGACTCGCTTGGCGCGGGGCTCAGCGACGGGAAAGGGGATCTGATTGACCCCGTTACTTACAAGATCTTTACGGACAATACGCACATCGTTGCTGTGCGGCATGGGACGTACGCTAATGTGTTTGCGTGGGAGACGGTGGAGCGCATGAACATCAAGGCCAAGATGTGGCAGGATCTTGTCGACGACGAGCCCTTCACGCGCGCGGATATCATTACGCTGCAAGATCCCCAGAATGCAGCGAGTCGCAACCTTGACCAGTTTAAGTACCTGAAGGATGGTGAAGGCGCGCAGCTGACCAAGGAGCAAGAGGAGGAGCGGCAGCTGGGCAACATCAACACCGATGCGTTGAGAAGCATGGGCGACAAGGTTCTGAAGGCCAAGGCGGCGATCGAAAAGGCGCGGAAAGCCAGAGAGGCGGGTGCCGATGTCAACCGTAGCTCCGGGGTCCTGACCAAGGGCTCGTCAATGGCCACCATCAGAGCGTCGTCGGGGATAGGCTCTACGTACAAACTCCAGGACAAGAAGCTCGCCGCCAACGCCGCCGCGTACACAACAGGGAAAGCAGCAGCTAGCTTTACGAGCACCGGCCTGACGCCGGAAACCAGCGGCGAGCGGGCTCAGCTAACAGAGGAAGAGTTCATGCTCAAACCGAAGCGGGTCAAAACCAAGGGGTTTGCGCGTATGGAAACGAACTTGGGTGACTTGACCGTCGAGCTTCACACAGATACAGCACCCAGGGCAGTATGGAACTTCATTAAGGTGGCAGAAAAAGGCTACTACAAGGATGTCGCCTTTCATCGTAACATCCCCGGCTTCATGATCCAGGGCGGCGACCCTTCTGGTACTGGGAAAGGTGGTTCTAGCATTTGGGGCAAGTACTTCAATGACGAGTTCGACGGGCCGTTGACACACAACGTCAGAGGCACACGTAAGTCCATCAGCCCTTTCAGAACCGTGTATGTTCATTGCTGACCACCACCTCGCTCTTGCTTCTCCCCCCCCAATGACAGTCTCAATGGCCAATAAAGGCAAGAATACAAATTCCAGTCAGTTCTTCATCACCTACAAAGCCACGCCGCATTTGGACCGAAAGCACACAATCTTCGGGCTCGTGGTTGACGGTAAAGGCGTCCTCGACAAGATGGAGGCCGTCCCCACTGATGGATCCAATCGACCCCTGAACGAGATTCTGATCAAGAATATCGTCGTCTTTGTCGACCCATTCGAGGAGTTCCAGAATAAGAAGAAGCAATTAGAAAGGGAAGAGGAACAGCGGGAGGAAGTGCGCCGCCAGGGTGGCACTGATGACGACCGCACCACGTGGACAGGCAAAAGAATAAGAGGGGACGGAAGAATAGATACGGCTGAAGGAAAGGAGACTGTGGGAAAGTACTTGACTCAGGCTGCGCTGGAAAACGAGAAGCCCCAATCGAGGGGTGCGGAAGAGGTCTGGGAAGAGCAGCCGGTGCGAAAAAAGGTTAAAGCGAGCGCAGGCTTTGGCAATTTCGACAGCTGGTAATGACAATGCCCAAGAGAAGTATGCCATGCGAGGAGCTAAGAATTCGGTTTTTAATTGCTTTGGTCAGTGTCCAGAAGGAGCATGCACGAAGGCAGCTGCATCGTAACGAACATGGGCATCTCCAACATAGATTCGGATTGACGGAGCTATTGAAATCTACATCCTGGTGCCAAAACAACCTCACATACCTATTGTGGAATCTTACGAGCACTACGAACATGTGGACCTGGCCGGCGCATCACCATCATAACAGGATGATACACCAACAACTTCATTGTGATTCAACAACTTATTGAAGACTTACAGACCCCTAAACAATCATGGGAAGCGCATGATCTGGGATAGATTGAAGTTTTGAAGTTGAAATCTGATCCCACAGCAGGGTGTGCACCTGTTCCTTGACAATATTGGAAACTAACCTCGCTTGCTCGAATCCGGTCTCTTGATAGATTGCTTCCAGTCGATCCAAGACATAGGCGAGCATTTCTGGCGTTGTCGAAGAAGACATGCCGAGAGTGTACAATGGCCAAATTATAGTGTGACTAGCCGTTGCCAATGTCAAAAAACGCTCTGCACCTCTCTCGTGTCCGCTTGACTGCGTTGGGTCAAAAAGGGTCGGTTTTCGGTCTGCGACATGCGCCAAGGCAGAAGACACGTCACTCGACGTCTTCGTAAAAGCGTTCTGCGCTGACGCAGAGGAGATCTCTCGAGGGAGCTGGGCCATGGGCACCGGAGAGATAACTTGGCGGCCAGATCTGTCACTTGAAATGTCTCTGCCGCTGACGACGCCGAAATGTTGAGGAACGCTTGAAATGAAAGCCGCGCCAAGCATCTGTATCAGTCGCATGGCTTTGACGAGGTGAGATTGATGCTTCTTAGGCAGCTGGGTAGGGTCGTTGACGCTGCCACAAAGCACCTCGACAATAGTTTCTTGCACAAGCATCCTCATGGTGCGTACGCCATTCCAGGTAGTAGCTTGAGTCAAGTCACGGTAGATGTGGCAGATGTCTCCTAGCACTGCTGGATGGGGCCCTTTCAACTTAGCCGGCCGGTAATGCCACCTTGTTGGTAGACTAGATATGAGAACAGAGAACTGATCCTCCACATCGCAAAGTTTGGTAATGATGGCATCGACCCCGACAACCTTGCCAGACTTGATGTCATGTCGAATCTGCAGCGACTTGTAGAGTGTATCGACAATTCGCCATACCGGACCACTCGTATCTGTCAAATGCCATAGCTCTTTACGCAGGTCAACCATCGGTTGCGGCATGGGGAGGCCACTGCGAATGCAGCTGATGAGGACTGTATGGCAAAGCATGGTGAACATTCGGGTACCAACTTTGGTGCGGAACTGCTTGACTCCTCTCATACTCGCCAATGTGGCTGCACCATTCACATGCTGCTGCCATGCACTAATGGTTTGTGGTGTACGACCGGAAACGAACTCATAGGTGCCAAGAATCAGAACAGACAGCATCGTGCTATCTTTGCACGCTTCCAAAGGATCACACAGCGCAGCATTAGCGAGACCGAGTGCCAATGTATAGCTGTGCCGTGCTCGTCGAAATGTTTCCGGACACCTTGTCAGTTTCGACAGGCTAGCAAGACCAACAGCCGCCATACTAGCTGTTATGCAGTCATTCGATATCGTGTCGAACGATGCTGGTGGCTTCCACACGTCATAGATGAAGTCGTAATTCTGGTAGCAGCCATGATCCGTCGCAACATATCGAGCGAAGAAGAAGGCTATGCCGCGCTCCAACAAGGTGTCGACGGGTCCGCACGCGATCTTGTTATTGTGTCTTGTCGATGAAGCTATAGACAGGTTGCGCTCACCGGCCTCATCTGAGCTGACCTGCGTTTCATGGGTGCCATTGGCGCTAGTCAACGAGTCTTGCTGGGAGGCTGTAAACGTCTCTTGTCTTTCCGGCAACGGCGCTTCAGCCGAACAAGGTTGAGGCTGTCGCATCGCCAAAATGGAAGTGGGTATCGTCAAAGGCTGGCTTGAGATGGTCGACGGGACCGAAACGGCACCATCAAGTCTGACGCGTGTCTTCTTAGACTGCCTCTGGTTGTCCGTGGCCCTCTTGATGACTTGATGACTCTGATCCCGGAACATGAGATCCACCATGTTTCTGTATCCAAGACATTTCACCTGGCGTTTGTTGCACTGACCACAGCTTGGACTTTTTTGATCGCACTGAGGGTGGTTTAGCAAATTTACAATGACACCAAGACAAGAACTTACCCGAACTTTCCTCTCTCGGCAGTTTGAACAGCCCTTTGAGGGCTTTCCGCAGTAAACCATGATGAAGCGCCGGAGCATTCAACATCTGGATCCAAGCCGTGAGCAGGCCCTGATGCACATCTTTGGTGTACTGAGCGAATGAAGAAGGCGGAAGAAACCACTGGTAGTCGAAATGACGGCGCTCCGTGATCATGAGCAATGGCGCTGGGCAGAATACAGGACAGCTTCGCTCGCGCTCACAAGTGACATTTTGCAGTGGCACCTTCGTTATTTGACTTGGTTCTGCTGAAGCCTCCCCTCTCACTCCCTGTTTCAGGACCGAAAGGATGGATGGCAGTGAATCAATTCATGTATAAAGAGAAACTGAAATTGAGCAGGCGGTACGTCAAAGTAGTGCAACCAGGCAGTGTTTCCCGTGGTCTGGCCAGTGTCGTACAACGGTTCGAAGGAGGCACGTAAAAATGAGGAAAGGAGATAAAGTATCAGCACGGCGCCCGAGCAGGGATTTCATATTCAACGTCGGACAAATATCAGAAGGATCCGGAGGCTTTGTGTAGCGTCGACAGGGATGACCGGAGGGAACAGACAGGCGAATGGCCGCGTCCCGTGTAGCCATGTCCCACCTGCCGGGGCGAGGACTAAGACACATGCGAATCTCGCGATGTCGTTGTGCCTGTTTTCCCACCTCGCATCGGTGAGCTGAGTAAGATCGGTCAACTTGTTGACTCACCTAAAAGGATCCGATAAGGCACCTGAGGCAAGTAGCAAATGCCGACGAGAACATTGTGAGTGACGACTGTGGGTTTCAAAGTTGCTGAGTGTCATACGACCTGGCAGGTACTTTAGTAAAGTACCTACCTACCGTATGTAGGTACTTACTTAGTAGGTATGCAGGCAATTTCACCGGGCAGGAGCTCAGGCCAGGCCTTCCCCTTCAATATCCGGTACTTTGTGCAATTTTTGTTCCATTAGATGGGTCTTGACCAATTTCGATTCCATGTAACGACACGAACGATGCCACCGTGTGTTCGACATATCGCCTTTGACCCATTTACTTTGTTGCCAATTTGTGCATAATGTTGCGTCGCCCGGTGCCGTCCCATGTGACAGCTTTCATACGCTGCTTTGCTCGGGAAATCCCGTCGCGACGTACCCCTTTAGACCCCTGCATCTTACCCTCGAGGGAGCAGTCTACACAAGTGGCAAGTCCGTACTCCGTGTAGTCCCCGAGCATGTTATACACTACTCCGTACTGACAGAGTAGACTGGCCCGAGGGCGTTTTGTAAGGCTTGGCGCTTATGTTTCCCACGATGAGCCGAGGCACAGGCGAAGCGCTTGCAGCAACGTGCATGTCTCCTTCCTCCGGGCCAAACGGTGACCGCTTGTGAGCACAGACATGAGCAACAAGGACAATTCAAAAGAATTCAGAAATGGCTGTTGTATTCATGACGATCGAATTTGATGCACAAAGGAATGAAAGCATATGTACTATCGCTGTCTTCTCTATTTACGTAGGCAAAAATGACGAGTCAACGCATGCTGCCCTCTCGGCAAAACCTTTCTCAACTCGAAGGGATTCAATCGGACAGAGGCTGGCCGACGCAAATGGTTAATTCTTTCGGGTTAGGGTCATTCACGAATCCAGACTGGTCGTGGCCAGAAGAGGAGCCGACGTCATCATATGGGAAGGCATACCCCCGACTCTGGATGCTGACTTGATGACAGATACGAGCGTAATGATTGGTCACAGTGTCTCTATAGTAGGTCTCGATCCTCTCTCCTTCAGGTTGCTCGTGATTGATCAGCAGCGTCGAGCGATTAAAAGCAGCAGCGAGTCGAGCACCAATGTTGAGCCTCTCGGCCGATACGCCCGGAAAAGCAGCGAATGGGCCGCTGCTGCAATTAAAGATGTCAATGGCGGACGGCTTGGCGAATGAGCCGACTTGACCAAAGTCGAGCTTATCGTCCTTGATCTGGCCCGTAGCATTCCCCCACTGGAACTGGGTATTGACAGTCAGGCCCTCCGAGGCGTACTTGTTCCAGACAGCGTTGACGTAAGACTCATAGTAGTTGTCGAACAAGCCGGGAAACAAGACGTGACCTGAGGTGGGACTCAATGCTCGCAGTTCAGCGCCTGAAGCCGATCGAATCACCAACTTGTCCCAGCCTTTGCCGTCAGCTTGGCCCTGGATCCGAAGGCCCTCGCATACTCTGGCCATGCCGTCGTGGGGAAGACCGGGGACGGTTTTGACGCGTCCGTCCCCAGTTTTCAATTGCAGAGAAATGGGAAGGCTGACGAAATCGACAAATGAAACGTTGGCGTATATCTCGTGCTCATTCCACGTGAATTCGCAAAAGCCCCAATCCAAATTGTAATTGGGATCGGAAGGATTAGTGGCCGATGGCTCGACCAGATTGGGGCCAGGATTGATCGCAAAGGTCAAGGGCTTGTCTTTGCAAAACCAAATTCGCGCACCAAACATACGCGGAATTGCCACTGTTCGCGAACGCTCGGATGCGCTGATGGCAATGGCGCAATCAGCGCCAAGCGGCTGGAGGGTGGTACTGGGACTGGGCGGACGATAGACGGTTTTGCCATCGGCGCTCATGAGCACGAGGCCTTTATCGTCTCGACCAGTGATGTGAGCGAAGAGCTGTCCAGCTCCCGTCTCGTTCCGGAGGACAATGTCGAGTGTGGACGCCATGGCGAAGACTGACAGAAACGGGCCGGATACGCGTGTTCAAACTCGAATGGAGGAGAGAACGTCGTTGGCTGCAGACGGACGGCTTCTGACACGCACTTGGGGGACTTTCAATGTTCCAGCGGTCCATGCGCAAAAGCGAACCTACCAACTCACCAAGTGGACTCGGCCGACAGACGAGAGGATAGCTGTGTTTATATACTGTACGTCCTCGTGTCTGTCTAGTCGCGGGTGTGTTGATCACGTTGTGACCAATTTTGCGAAGGGCAAAGCGACACAACAACGGAGCGAGAGCTTTTACCCAACAGCAAAGCAATCCATCTGACCTGCTCCCTTTGCCAACTTCGATACCTGCCTCCCTGGGTCATCGGGAACACGTAGTCACCAGAAACGGCTCAATGGTCCATGCCGATGGGTGTGGCGGCAGGTGTCATGGTTTGCTTGGGTTGGGGCCAAACCTCCTCCGCCGTAATCGAGCGTGCGGCTTGCCCGACGGGGACTAGTGCGAGTGCGCATCCCACGCGCGCACATGGCATGGCACGGCACAACCCCATCTTTCAGCCTCGATGCGTCGCACCGCACCGCACCGCGTCGCACCGTGCCGTCGACGCCCAGCCCGGTTCGCACAACAAGGTGCTCGAGTTCGCAGCAGGACACAATGCGACTCACATACTGTACTTTTCCACGTCTGGCGCAATCGTCAGAAGACGACCACCATCCCGGATCCTGGCCATCACTTATATTGTGGCAGGTCAGCCCATATGTACGCATCACTGTCTCGTCTGGAAGAGACGCCACGCCACGTCTTTCGGTCGACGCCACGGCCATCGCCATCGCCATCGGGACATATGATGCCGATCGCCCCCTGCCCGTCCCTCCCCGTGCCTGCCGCATCATCAGCGGCAGGCAGTCACTCTCCTTCTTCTCTCGGACACGGATCTGCGCTGTCCTTGTCTGGCCTCTAACAGCTGTCGACACTCAACCTTGCCGATACGCCCACAGCATCACGCGTGACGCCCATTCGAACACCATCACCTCAGTCATGAACTCTCATGTCTCAGCTTCATGCTCAGTTGTCTGTGTGCCCGGACTACGCTCCGCCTTGCCAATGTGGTGAGGCTTCCGCCAAGCTGTAGGATCACTGGCCATATGATCTGCTTTCTCCTTTTCCCATTCGGAGAACACTTCCCAATGCGGCGTATCTCTACCAACCTTCGAGTGATCTCATGAACCACAAGTCATGACGTTTGTCCACGCAAACGGTCTTGCGACTACAACACCTTTTGAGTGATGGACCAACGTGCTCACCGAGACACGCTTCCTCCATGCTACCACACACTGTCAGCACACCACACTTTGCAGGTCATTTTAAGCAGTCATAAGCATGACCACCCTTGCCGCCCACACTTTGCCCCTATTGGTGCCCAGCATCAAGCACTGCCAACCCGCACCGGAAGCAAGTCACCCATTGACCGACCTCTACCCATCTTACTCCGTCGGCCAACTATAGTTCGTCCCGGCAATGCCCGAGACGGGGACGCACCGCGACGTCAGCAATCCACACGCTGAGATTCCTGGCACCATGTTGCGCATTAACATCCTGTATGAAGGGAGGATCCTGCCATTTCGCCGTCCGATGCCGTCCCGCGTGTCTGATGCATGGCAGGTCAGACCTCCTCGCCGTTCATGTACTGTACTTGTGACCCTATGCAAACAAGGCTTGACTAGACCGTGTGAAATTGTGCAGAACAAAAAGAGCCTCGACTGCGCAGATGCGGAGGCCGGAAATGGCATGTCGGGACCATCGGCCCCGGTATATGTGATGGCCGCAAAGTTCCGCCATGCGTGAATCGTCGGGTGCCTTTTGTTCCGGTCAAGGCCTCAATCAACTCAAATACTCCAGACACAGAACCTCATTCATCCGAGTCGCGCTGCAAGGCCCAAAGTCTAGTGTTCCTCAATTTTGATACATTCCTCATCCAAGCCACGAGCTTCTATGCTTATTCCGGTCATTTTCACGCAAAGGTAGCAAGTCACTACGCCAGATTGAGGTATATGAGAGGAACTTTCATCAACTAAAAAGATTTTGTATATGCGTACAAATTTGCGGGCGCGCCAATCATCCTCTTCCTATCCGTGTACCTAGCCGCGCGTGATGCGCCAGTTACTTGCCGTTTTCTGCTGATTCGCACGTCACGCCCTCACAACCGCTACCGATTTTTTCAACGATTGCTCAGTCAGACTCAAAGGACCGACGAGTGCTCGCCTTCTTCAACAGATGAAAGAGTACAAAATTATGCAAGGAAAAGCGAGGCAACTTGTTTTCGAACAAGGTATCAACAATGAAAGCATCTCGAGAGGAAAGGTATACCATTAACGCACAATGAAGATAGAATAAGGAGACAAAGAAATGATCAGAATTGATGAAAGGCGGATTACAGAAAATTAGAGTATGCGAATCAATGATGCAGAGACAGGCGATTTGCACTTGCGAAAAACCGCGTCATCAAAATATGAAAAGGGTCCAAATGCGAAACCCAACCAAGGAAACGCTCGAAAACAAAATGAAGGAGATGAGAAAAATGACAAATTAAAAACAGTAAAGTGCTGTAGCTATTCGAACATTGGAAAAAGCAAGAAAAAGGGGAACCCAGCAGCGCTACCGTGGGCCAGCCAGTCGGCCTCGCAGATTTGGTCATCGGCCCGCTTCTGCGCTGTCAAAGTTTATATCTCGCGGCAAGACTCTTGGAATATGCGCCGACCATGACGTGCATACGTCGGTTGACATCTTGGACAGATTGCAACCGCTGAGAAGTTCGTCTCGGCAAAGTCTTGCGTTTGGCTGAAGCAAGTCAGCCTAAGAATTATCTCGACGCCTGTTGGGTTTGTAGACCACATGAACGATGCTAGTGCCAGTTTGCGTTCCCCATTGGCCGTAGGTCGAAAGATGTTCAGAGGTGATGGTTCGAGGGAGGGGTCAGAGAAAAAGGACGCGCATCAGCGTGAGAGCCTTTCGACGCAACATTAAACGCTAAGTCAATCCGAGCCCAAAAGAAAGACCAAGAAGAGTAAAAAGAAGAGAGAGGGAAGAAGAGAATGAAATTAGTACACGCTATCCTCGTCGGCTCCCTGAGACGTCATCGACGGGGTAGAGATGTTTGAGGAAGCTTCAAGATCATCAACATAACCAATGAGAGCTTGGGAGTGCAGCTTGAAAGATTCGCCCATGAGGCGTGTGATCCTGCGAAGGCATTAGTGAACATCGCACATTGAGGCGGGCACGCGTCATGCGAATAAAGTGGGAAACTCACCCCCAGACGACGACTTCGTCGAGCATAGAACCCCACAGTTTCGCCACTCTGGAGCTTATATGGGACATGTAGCTCTCGTCGAGATCGTTGGCCAAAAGCTGCCGGACCTTGTTGTACATGACGAGTTCCTCCTCTGTAGCTGGCTCTTCGTCATGTTCCAGGCGATAAAGCCACAAGGAGAGAATGATCATGAGGTCCATGCCACAGAGAGGATGCTCGACACTCCAATTGGTGGGAGAAGTACGCGCAACCCAACGCACGCCTTGACGGACGGCAATCTCAACACAGTCGTAACAGTCCCTAATGATCTTTATCATCTCACTCGATCGCTTGACGCGATCACGGGCATGAGACATGGCTGCTGCAACTTCGTACGAGTCGTGGTATCGAAGGGCTTCCTGCACGCTCTTAAGGTCAACTTCGAGGCGCGCCCGAGCGTTTCGATACATCGCCTTAGCGTTGAAGAGAAGGGGATGACCCTTGTGAGGAGCGCTCAAAGGGACGGCTGCCGGTTCCGGGTCACACAAGCTGAGCGACTGCTCCCAGGTCTCAAGAGCGAGGCGCAGCTTGTACTCGGTCACAACGTCTTGAAGGGCCTCGGGACTTCGTTTGTGGTACCACACTTCGAGGAAAAGGGCATTGATCATGACGCGGGACGCAAAAGCGCTATAATGAAGGGTTTCACCTTGAAAAAGTTTGTCATGAGCCTCCATGAATGTGGCGACCGGAGACTTTTCGAGGTGCTCCGACCATGACACGTCATCGATGTCTTGAAGATTCCACAGGGTTTCTGTCGATGGGAGCTGCAGATCCTCAAACTCGTTGAAGCTGATAGCTGGTGTGTGGTTGTAGGAGAGTGTGAGCAATCCGAAGAAGATGTACACCGCATAGTACGTGCGGCAGCACCCTTCGTCCTCCACCCATTCTAAGCGACTGGGCTTGGTGGCACCTCGCGCTTCTTGACGCAACTTCAGCTCGTATCTGTTGCCAGCTACCATGTTGGCCAGGAGACTCTTGATGGAACAAGCCCACTCGAGGCCCTTGGGGTCGCCACTCCAGCTGGCGAATATCATGTTCAGGAGAGAACTTTGCATCGTCCACAAGGGGCATTTCCGCGAGCTGAAGTTTTCTTTTTTCTGAAGAAACTGATTGACCAACACTTTGGAACCGATGTGCAGCATGTAAGCCTGATCTTGGTCAAAAGCGTAGAGAGCGCCAATGCTGAGCACCGCGAGCAGTAGAGGCGGCGACTGTTGACAGGGTTCGAAGGAAGCTGGATGCAAGAAGGGCAAATGGTGGTGGAACAAGCCGAAGTACGTAGAGAGATAACGATTCAGGGCCCCCAATCCAGGCAGGCGAAAGCCCTCGGGAATGGCATGCTCTCTGTCACAAGCGCGAATGTTATCCAGTATGGCGTTACGCTGCTCGTCTCCAGCTACTTGCGGGGGTTGGAAGATATTGCGAGGGTCGGCGAGACCAGAGCTTTGGCCAGCAGACGTGTCAGTCTCCGGTTCAGGCGTGGTGTGCATGATATGTCGCAATGTAGGAGCATTGCCCTTCGCTTGTTGCCCGGCCAATGGCGGAAGCTGATGGGCGTGAGGCTGGAGCCTCGCACTCTGCGCGAATGATTGTTGTGAGTCAAAAGAGCCAGATGCAGTTGAAGCGACCGAATGCGTGACGGCCTTATCGACAGACGAAGTCACGAAGCCATCCCATTGCATTCGGGGCAAAGCTATGGCGCCGGACGGATAGGTAACTGTGGATTCTGCGGTGATGGACTCGCGAGGAGAGAACATCAAGCTGCCGTCTCCTTCATAGGTGCCCTCATCTTCGCGAATGGAAGCAGTAGCCTTGTGATGGAGATCAGCTACCAGTAAAGCAGCTGCCTCTACATCGAAAAGACTATCATTTCCAGCTTCCATCTGCTCCAAAGTCGACGTATCGAGCCCTATTGCGTTCTTCGAGGGCGTATCGATAGCTCGTGATTTCGCGCCCCCAGCACGACGTTTCCCGTCGCTATGGAGTGGTTCACCTCCATCCTTTGCGTGCACAGTGCGATCATGTCTCAACAGAAGATCGCGTCGAACAAAGGTGCTCCTGCATTTCATGCACTTGAATGGCCGCTCTTTCGTATCTGCAAACATTTAGTCGACTGGGCCAACAACGCTGACGAAAGAATGAGATCTCAATAGCAGCTCGTCGATGAGTTGTACAACTCGATTGCATTAGAGAAGGGAAAGAGTACGATGAATGGACAGCATTCGCATCAGCGCAAGGAAAAGATCGGCACGTACGTGATCGCTCATGTCTACTTCTGTGTTCGCTTCTACTAAAGGCTCTGGCGCAGAACTGGCATTTGTATTTGCGTTCTGGGGCAAGAGAGCCCTTTCGCGAGGAGGGAGTCGTGTCCGTGGGTGGCGGGAGGAAAGCGACGCTAGTACCGGGCATCTTTGTTGATGAAGATGCGTGTTGCTTGGGAGACGTCAAGATTAAACCTTGGAGAGACGGCCGTGGCGCTGAAGCGTTTTCGCCACAGTTATTGTGCAAGGATGAGACGTCAGCAGTACGATGGTTGAATATCGTAGATCAAATCCTCCAGTGTGCTCTCCACTCCTAGCTCCTCGCTCGCACGCGATCCCGTGGGATTTAAAGTGTGAAGGCGGTGGTTAAGATCGTGAAGTTTGTCATTGGATATGTCGGTAATCTGGTCATAGAATATTAAAAGGGGGGGATAAAATGGGAATGAGTGGAGGCAGACTGTGGCCTCGACACGATGCTATGTAAGAATGAAGTCGATGGGAACAAGTAAGACGGCGTTGCAAGTTGATGAAGAGGGGGAAAACGCAAAGAGGAGAGTCTATTAGTATGAGAATAGAGGGGAGGGAGGGGGAAATTTTTTTGGGGGGGGGACAAGCAGCAGCTCGAAATAGGGTGTCCGATTATAGGTTAAAGGGGGGCGCGCGCATCCGACGGAGACCAAAATTTGGGAGATGGCGGGAAGAAAAGAGGGGGATGGAGCGGGGTGGATAAGAAAGCTCCCAAGCTCTTGTACTCCGTACAGTACTCCGTAGTCTGTCTCCTCGCACAATATTGCTGCAAGTCGAGCAAGAGCTGGGAACTGGACCAGCCTCGTCCCAACAGCGAGGGGTCGATACACGAGGACCTCGATGGATCTTGTCTGATCGACTTGATGGTATCCAATGTTTGCTTGAGCTTGACTTGAATCTCGTGCCAGCAATAGCGACGAACAATGCAGGAACGCGTGAAGTGGAGCGCCAAACACCAGACCTGGGCTCGAGGCTTGTGGGTAAAAACGACGACGAAAGGGGTGTGAAAGTCGGATCGTTGTCGGGTATGATCTGGCCATGGCTCTCTCAGAGGCCCCAAAGTTTCTAAAAATGCTCTTCTCTCACATTCCAAGGCACGAGAACAGTTCTCAAACTGCCCGCCGATGCGCGTGCGCTCCTGCCGACCTGCAGACGGGCAATAGCTTGTATGTATGTACTTTGAGAGCGGGGGCACATGACGATGGACATGAGCAAGAAGCGGGGGGGCTTTCGCGGAAGAGCAGCAGCGGCTGCGGGGCTATTCCACTCCACCTTCAGGTTTGTCTGTACTCCGTACCTTTTTGGCTCCTGCGACGCGGTTGGTCTGCGCCGTCAGTGCAATGCACACGACTGGCAAAGTGCTCCGCACCGAATGCAGAGCGCGGAGTGCTCATCTCTGCGCTTTTCGTTCTCGGTGTCCCTCTGCTATTGAGACCCGATGCGTCCCGCGAGAAGGTAGTCCTGGCTTGCTCTGCTTCTGCGAGCCGTCCTCGACCTACCCAGGTCACCGACAATGATTCAAGCATGACCGATCTTGTGACAACATCCTCGTGTGCTGCCAGACATGTTCGGCGTTGGCCAGAGCGAATCTGCGACATCGCAACTTGCATATTGCTTAGCAGAGGCTTATCGTCCAACGCCGAAGAGAGCCGCATCTGCAATTCATATTCCTCGGATGCCACATGAGCACGAGACACAACGCCGGGTCATGTCTGTCGGGGTCTCAAGCAGAGAATAGCTAAGCTCAAACTTCTCATTATTGCACAGTCAAGAGTGTACTGAGGAGAGCGCAAGAATTGAAAGCTCTGGTCACTATACAAAGTACTGGAGGGCATGGCATGCTGAAGTAACACGAGTGCCAACCGAGCGAGCTGAGCACCAGTTGGCGGCCCCCCTCTCGCTGGCTGAACCCGACTCGGTGTGGCTGCATTCCCGCAAACTGGGGGGAACAAAGTTTGCATCAACACACATTATCGTTGCTTCCTCGCAAGCCGTCTCTGATACGCATGGCGCTCCAAGGCGTCTCTGACAAGGCACATGGTCGAAGGAATTCGGCAGCGCGTGGCGCAAACAGCAAAGCATACTTAGAGCTTGAGGACCTTTCAACGGCGTAAATGTTTTGATCCGGACGTTGGCAGTATAAGTCAAGGATTGGCGGAGTAACCAGCGCGTTAGCCTCTCGTAGTGCTGGAGTGGTGCAGCCTGAGGACCGTGTAGTGGTGGGGCTAGAAGGCTGGATGCTGCCTCAGCAGACAGACCCTAGGTGCCATCATCAGGCATACGAATTTCCCGGCATAAGCCTGGACTTCCACGGTTAGGCTACTTGCTCGCGATTTCGAGGCACAAAATCTTGTGATTCAGAGCTTTGATGGCCGTCATGATTGAAATGAAGTCAGGCAGATCGTCAACAGACTCAAGTGTGAACGAAGTAATACTTCTTTGCTACAGGTCATAATAGCGATGGATACCTGCCAACACTAATAGGGTCAAAAACGACTGACGTAGTCCAACGAGTCGAGCATCGCCGAGCGGGGTCGAGATAGCGTTTTGACAGTGCTTACGGAGTACTACCAGTAGTCTTACGTAGAGGCCACTTCTCGAGGCATTCTATCCTGCCCATGTACGGATCGGGGCTGCTGCCGCTACAGGAATCGGCGGTTCTGCCAAAGGCGAGTCCCCTCCTCACATCCCCGAAGTACTTGACGCAACCCATGTTCCCCGAAAAGATGCTTAGAAACCAGAGACCAACACACAAAACCTTGCTGAGTGTGAGCGTGGGCTCGGGCATTTTGCACACGTGTGCTCCGACCTGATGTATGCTCGCCTTCTTCAAGAAAGACAAGCGAGACCTCCTCGCCCCGATGGCCGAGTCGCGGCGACAGCGTTGGCATTTTCTCCGGTCTCGCGAGCAGCAGCTCTGCGCGCTGGGTGGTACGTGAATAATGCTCGTCAAATGGACATACCACGAAATCGCGTCCGGCCCCACCACAACAAAACATGTGCCCCAGACGGGTACAGTCCCGTCAGCCTCCCCATGCACGACAAGCTCCTGATTTCCTCTTAACTTTATTCAAGGTATCTCAATCATGACCCTGGCCGGTCCCGTCAAATCGTGCACGCATTGTCTCCACAGCAAGTCCGCGGGCCAGCAAGCCGGCTCGGTCCCGTCTGGAACAGAGCAATCTCTCGAAAATCAGACGAAAAAGGAGGAGGCCCCCAATCTGGCTGAATTCCCACGCCCATCGATCCCCATTCTTGCTACGCCCGCGTGGTTCCCGCTTTCGCTCAGCAGGGAGCCGCAAGGAAGACGTGCGCCCAGCTGCGCGACGCGTGAAGGACTCGCTTGCTCGCTCGATCGCGCTCGCGCTTCTTGCTGTTAGCGTCCATCCATGCGTACATATGTACATATGTATGTATGTGGCTTGTCGAAGCAGATGGTTGCGCAGAGAGAAGAAGGCGCCACCCGCAGCCCGACCCGTGCCACACGAGTCAATGATGCAGACGTGCCACAACAACCAGGCGTTTTTGTCCCAGGAGGCATCGGCCGCGGCGGCTGGAAAAGGGGCAACACATTTGGCCTGCAGATGTTGGACCCATGTTCATGACACATTCTCCATAAGTCCTCTTGTATCTTACGGTACGGAGGAATAAGGCGAGGAGATCCTTGCAAAAGCCACTAGTGGCATGCACCATCAGGGACATTGCAACTCTGTAAGTACCTCAGTACACTCCGATCCTCTTGCTGTGACTACGGAGTACCAAAGGTCGGACCCAGAGAAGGATACATGCAGCATCATAGAAATCTATGGCTCTAGAAGTCTGAGACCTGTTGGATGGCTGATAGTGAGGTCATGATATCCCAAGGACCTTTTTTTTGGGTGTGAAGAGATGGGGCGGAGGTGGGCGAGTCGTTCAGGGGCCTGAGGTGTACGGAGTGCTCTACACACAGTACGGAATAGCAGCTGCACTCCGTATGACGGAGCCTGCAGCTAATAATCGCCCAACAAGGAGTCGGTCATGGTTCAAAATCTGACCTTTGGCTGATTGTCCGACTGCCCTGATGCCAATGACGGACGCCAAGAAGTTACACTCGACCTGCGAATTCCTGAGGCTACCTCGATGCTGTGTGATGAGCTTAGTAGAGAGCCGAATTATCGGGATCAGGTACGGATTATTACCGAGTATCGAGTACGGAGTACTCCGCACAATCCGTGGTTATTGTCTTTCAAGAGCCAGCTCAACCTGCCGCCGCACCGCTTGCCGTCCATGAGTCCTACCAACCGAACTGACATAGACAGCCCGGCTGGTGACTCCTGGTTCGTCAAATTCCGGCCAATCGGGGCTCAGAGAGAAAGCAGGTTGTACGTACAAACTCTCACGCGCGGTGACAGTGACTTCAGTGACGCATGAATACCCCGTTGATGCACTCAATTACTGTACAGAGTACGGAGTAGTTTTACGCATTCGCAGCATGTTTGTACGCACACGCACATGTGTACACATGGACTAAAAGAAGCTCAGTGTGCTCCGCAGACATCATAGAACAATAGTCAGTCAATGACTGAGTCAATGAGGAGTCTGACATCAATCTTTCGTTGCAACAAACATCTTCCCAGATGCCGCCTCTTTGATGCCTATCTTGATCAGACTGGTCAGCAGTTCTGGTTAATCCTGGTTCGTTCACGATCCAAGTCTTGAATATCCTGGAATGGCTGCGCCACGAGTCACGCTCGAATAAGGTGCCTGCGTCATGTCTTATCGCAGAGCATCTGCGCAGGTTATAAACCATTGGCGATACCGACTTCTGGGGTGGGCACTGCTTCTTGGTTTTCATCGTGAGCGTTGTGGATGCGCGACGCCTTCAAGGCCCTTCTCGTTTACTAAGAGCGGCCACCTGTGTTTCATCGCAATGCACGCCTGTGGCTTGGGTGCTTCGCACTGACTGCTTTGGTAAGTTTTTAGCTGCGCGGAAGGGCGGAACCTCGACTTCATCGCAATTGGGAAAAGGGAATCGGGGGCGGGGGCAATTGTGACAGCCAATATTTGGAAGCTGCCATAAAATGGAGCAGAGTACGGAGTACTCCGTACATGCAGATATTATTAAGTGCGCCCATCTCGGGTGCAAATTGTGATCGAATCTGCAAAATGCAGGGGGACTGAGATGAGCCGCTCAGAATTGATCAACGCAGTCACAATAGGCTTGCACCCCATACTACCCGCAGGTGTCTGATTGAGAAGAAAACAAGAAGTTGTCCGTCTCGAGTTCCCCGCTGCCTTGGCCATACTTCCAGGCCAAAAGCTGCCCGGGCCCAGGCCGCTACTATTACTTACATATGTAGATGTCTGATAAACGCGAACACTCCATTGGCTTGCCGCAACGAGTAATGGGCCCAGCCCGCTGGACGTTCTCAACGATTGCGCTGTACTCCGTACACTGCTTTTGACTGTCTGGTAAATCTCATCACCGGCTATTCGAGCCCAAATTTGCTGGAAGCCCTCGGTCCTGACACGGACTCCAAGGCTCACGAAGGGCCTGGACGCAGACGTGACCCCCGGACAATTCAAAAGCGAAGCGCTCGTCTCACGACTTCATCCCGCAGCGATAACATACAAGCGCACAGAAGCGTACCTTGCGGCTTCTGCTGACGAAAACCCACGAGATATTTCCACATCAAGACGTCTTGTTGCCTTTTGCCGTCAAGGAAACATTGAGGCGGTCGAGTTCAAGACCAAGCTAGGCAAGACTAGCGGACAACACCAGGCCTAATATCTCCATCGACGCATGACTTTGTCAAAGTGCTTGCCTCGGGACTCGCAAGGCTGGCAGCCATACTGGTCAGACCTGTCTCATCATTCATATGAGAGATTCGGCTTTACCAAAAGCCATCGCCCTCAACGCGGTCGCTCCAGAAACGACAAGCCACGACATGAAGCTATCCGGTAGACGCCGGAATTGTATGGGACGGCATGCATCTGAGTTCAAAATCAACCAATATGGATTTCCTTGTTCCTCAAAGAGTTGAGCGATGCGCCTGTGTTGACCAACCGATTCGATTCAAGAAAGCAATCCTCCAGAAGTTCAGCTTTCGGTTCATCCAATGTTGTTACGGACATGGATCCGTGTGGACGACTAGTGAAAGGGTCCATGCAAATCGGCGCCTGAGAGTCAGTCCCTGACCTCCCGGCAGCTGCGGGCTCGCCTGCGAGGCTTCAAATCATTGTTTGGTGCAAGAACGTTCGCAGAAGGCATGGAAGGTTCCAAGACGCCAAGGAAATGGACCAAAGCATGCCAATTGCAACAAGTCTACCAGTGATTTGACTTCCAGCCAGGAAGCACAAGCGCAATTGCCAGAAATTTCTCGACTTGCCGCTTTATCTTCTTCAAGTCGGCCCTCTCAGTCGTCGCAAGGTGCAACCACCTCGACCAGGAATGAGCATTTTGCTAGGAACGGACCAACAGCGATGAAGCGTTGGCCGGCTCCTCGCATGCGCTCCGATCTAGGCTGTACTGGGCACTTGGGCTGGACGGCGATTGGGAACGGTAGCGATTGGCAATGGGATAGTAAGTTGGTTTGGGCTCCTGCACTCCGGACTCCGCAAGTGGAAAAAGACTGGATCCCGGAAAGGCGACAGGAAGGAGGGTCTTGTCATGGTGGGCGCGTGCACGCTTCTTCTCCCTGCTATGTGCAGCGAAACCCACAAGTTGGCGGTTGATCGACCCGACACAATGCTCAACAGGCTGCAGCAGGGAGGGGGCGTTTTAGCTGCATCTGAGGTGAGACGACATCAGTGGGCAGCAGCATGTTGATAGAAAGTCGAAGGCAGGAGGCCAAGTAAAGTTGACCGAGCCTGGAACGGCTATGCCTGGAGCCAAAGTCGGGCTCGCTCAGCTCTCCCTTTGTCCTGCTGATTCCAATATGCCTCTCGCGGGCTACAGTTGCGCTCTGACTGCTCGCGGGCCTTGGGTTCGGTTTCGTATCGCTGCTGCCAGCCCACCAACATGTGGATAGCCTGGGACCATTTCCGCTGGAATCAGCAGAACCCCTCCTGCTACCAACATTTTGCCCGCCTCACCGAGCGAGTGTGAAAAAGTAAGAACCAACACGTTCTAGCCTCCTTCTCCATTTTTTGTCATCCACTGGCCGCCCCCTCCCGCCCGCCAACGGCGACCATATTCTGTCCTGCGTCAATGGTGGCATTTGGCATCGCATCGTTCGACTCATCACTGCCGCCTTCAGCTCGGGACGTGAGCTGACTCGTGGATCGGCAATGCCCTGAGGAAACTGCCACACAGTAAAGACTCAGCTCGACTTGCTTCTGCATGCCACAACACCAACTCACGCCCCTCGTTCTGCTTGCCGGCCGTGCGCCGCCCGTCCCCCAAACCTGAGCCCAAGTCGCGACCGTTCTGGACGTCATATCAATCGTGGCCGCCCGACAGCAAATCTGGCCGCGCAGCACGTCTTTGTATAGCGTCACCCGACGCAGACGCCCCCGATCACCGCATCCGCTATGGACGGCGTGGTGAGCACGGCGCCGCAAGGCGAGATGTTCGTACAGGCTCTTTACGACTACGAGGCCGATGACAGAACGAGCCTGAGCTTCCACGAGGGCGACGTCATCCAGGTCATCACGCAACTTGAGAGCGGCTGGTGGGACGGCATTATCAACGGAGTTCGCGGCTGGTTCCCTAGTAATTACTGCCAAATGATAACCCCCCTTGGCTCCGACGATTTGCCAGACCTTCAGAACGGTCATGTAGAGTCCCTCGATGATGACGCTGGTCAAGTCGACGTGCTCGACCCCATTCTCGACCATCGGGATCAATCGGAAGGCCAAGGCGACGGCGGGATGCTTCCAGTAGCTCCCGAAGCCGGCCATCAGTTGGGAGCCGATTTTTGGATTCCACAATGCACCCCCGATGGCCGTCTCTTTTACTACAACATGATGACCGGTGACAGAAGTATGGAGCTTCCACTCGAGTCGCCTGTGTCGGCCAACGAGACCGGCCCGCGGGAGGGTGCACAGGCCAATATTCCGGAGCAAACAAAGCCCCCGCCGGAATTTACGGCTCATGGTCTGACCCAGGGCGAAGATGGTGACCTTATCTCGAAAGGCCAAACCAGCTCTGTCCAATTCGCCTCACATGACCCTATGGTGTGTTCTTGAGCGCCGACCCGTGAAAATCGCCGTATCGGCCTCTATTCTGTACTAACCTTTGGCCTTTCAGAGCAGGAATCGAGCCTCCTCTGGCAGCGTCCTATCCCCTTCTGCCTCCATCGATTCAACGAACCATTTATCCCCCCAGCGATTAAGAAACGAATTACGGCCCAACGGCAAATCAATCAATGGACAGCCTCCTACGATGGCCTCTGCCACATCATTCACAAGCACAACGTACAATTTACCGACGACTGCCACTGTTCCGCGATCATTCTTTGACGATGGCTCTACCCCGCCATTGACCTGGAGTCTCCTAGTGGCAAATATGAAATGTGCCATTGACCGTTATCGTGAGGTCATCACGAAGAGATGTCGAGCTGAATATGTCTCCAGGGCCGAGGATATCTCTGATCATTTGCGGCTTCTCCTGGCTGCAGGGTCCGGAACCACAGACAACCACTCGGGACAGCCTTCCATCATATCCACAAACAAGGCTCTGCACCCTCACTTCAGAGACATGATGTCCAAGTTTTCTAAACTCGTCATTTCGTCTCACATCGCCGCCGCCGATTGGCCGAATGCCGAGTCTGTGCACAAGTGTCTGCAAGAGGCGGATGGGGTTCTTCATGGCGTCTACGGCTTCGTGGAGGTAGCCCGTCAGCAGCGAGGCGAAGAGATTCCTCGCTTGTTCCCAGGATTTGTTATTGGCAGCACGATGGGGGGGGGCTGGCAGAACAACGGACTGGGTCCGCGCGACCCCATCACCTCCAACCTGCTCGAAGATGAGGAGGGCTTGGCCGAGCCAGACGTCGTCCTCGATGGCAAATTCTTGGAGAGGCTGGATGAGCAGAAACGAATGCTTGTATCCAGCATACGCGAAGTCGAGAAGAGCCTTACCACCTCCGAGACAATAGTGTCTGCTCTTCGTCATGAAATGATCGGCAATAATGTCTGTTCTGCTGGTGGCAAAGTTGTCGAGATTTTCAAGACTTGGACGGCCATGATTGAGTCAATCGATCTCACCTCCCTTGTTCACGGCTTTCAAACTCCTCAACTGGCAGAGTTTGGCGCCACCAAGCAAAGTCTCTACGACAACATTGCGGATCTTGTCATCAGCTGTCAAGCTGTTGCCGGCCCCTTGGCCGACGAGTGGAGTCAGGTGCGCGGCGAGTCGCTCGAGGATCGCCTCGAATATGTGAGGCAATGTGCCCGGGCTCTGGAAACAAACTCATCGCACATCGGGTTCTCCTTGCAGCTGCTTTCGGAGCAGGTTCAGGTCAATGTTCAACAGCAATCGAAGCCAAGTCCGCTCAGAGCGCCAGAAGATCTGCCGCTATCTTCCCAGCAGTCAGGCGGAGGTGAAAATGTGCAACATGCACGTCCTGGTTCGCGCCCGTCGTCGACATCTGGCTCAACCCGGCCGTCAAAGATCACGACACCATCCTTTGCTGACGGAGAACCTCCGCCCAACAGCTTGCGGAAGGGGGATTATGCGAAGGTGAAGAAGATCTTTGGTGAAGATCCTTCACCACAGCCTGGACTGCAAACTGACGATGACACACCCGCCTATTTGCGTCTTGACCATGAGGACGATGTCGCTTGGGACACGAAAACGTCGCCACCCACTGTCAGAGGAGGGACACTCCTTGCACTCGTCGAACAACTTACGCGACACGACAAGCTCGATTCGAGTTTTAACAACACGTTTCTCCTCACCTATAGATCGTTTACCACTGCGCGGGAGCTGTTTGAGTTGTTGGTAAAAAGATTCAGCATACAGCCGCCAGATGGCCTCGGCCAGTCCGACTTTGAGACATGGCGCGACCGAAAACAAAAAGTCATCCGTTTGCGCGTCGTCAACATTCTCAAGAGCTGGTTTGACAATTTCTGGATGGAAGAACACAATGAAGAGTCGATTCACTTGATACGCGACGTGTATACGTTCGCAAGGGACAGCGTCAAATCTAGCGGGACTGCAGGCTCGGCGCCGCTCATGGCCGTTCTTGATCAGAGGTTCAGCGGTAAAGAAGCTGGGGCTAAAAGGCTCATTCAAACGCTCAGTCAGAGCACGCCAACGCCCATCGTTCCCAAGAACATGAAGAAACTGAAAGCTGTGGATATTGATAGCACAGAATTCGCCCGTCAGATTACACTCATTGAATCGAGACTTTACGGGAAAATTAAGGCTGCAGAATGTCTGGACAAGACTTGGCAGAAGAAAGTCGCCGACGGCGAGCCCGATCTTGCTCCGAATGTCAAGGCCCTAATCCTTCATTCGAATCAAATGACGAATTGGGTGGCTGAGTTGATCCTTGCTCAAATGGACGTCAAGAAAAGAGTGGTCGTCATCAAACATTTCGTCACTGTTGCAGATGTGAGCCTCGCCCTTCGTATCCTGTGTCTATCCTTCCAAACGTTTCACGATATTACAAATAACATGTGCCGTCGCCTGGTTTGCTAAACAACTCTTTAGAAATGTCGGAGTCTCAACAACTTCTCTACCCTTACCTCCATCATATCAGCCCTCGGCACCGCTCCGATTGCGCGACTGAAGCGGACTTGGGATCAAGTGCCTCAACGAATCCACGCAACCCTGGAGTCAATGCGTCAAACCATGAGCAGTTCGAAAAACTTTGGCGAATATCGCGAGGCCCTACATGCAGCTAATCCGCCTTGCATCCCTTTTTTCGGTGCGTTGAATCCGATCGTGATTGAGACTGGTCGAATGAAACTGACATCCGAATCAGGGGTGTACTTGACCGATCTGGTGTTCATTGAAGAAGGCATTAAACCTCTTATCAAGAAGACCGACCTCATCAACTTTGCAAAGCGTGCCAAAACCGCGGAGGTGATTCGTGATATCCAACAATACCAACACGTGGGTTATTCATTGCAGTCCGTCCCAGAATTGCAAAATTACATATTGAACAATATGCATGTCGCCGGTGACGTACACGAGATGTACGACAAGAGCTTGGCGGTGGAGCCGAGGGAGAGGGAGGATGAGAAGATTGTGAGGTACGTGGGTCTTCGCAGAGCCATGATTTCCATCGAGAGGCCGGCATCGAGAGGCCGCAGTGCGTCTTGCATTCAGCGATGCGCGTCGATGGTGGTCTCTTACGTTATGATGCTATGAAACACCAATACTGATCCTCGGCTTGGTTCATACAGGGTACTGGCCGAATCTGGGTTCCTCTGAGCCACGCCCTCCAATCGAGGGCTTTTTCTTGAAAGTCATCGACTGTATAGATCGAGTCGAAGCGGCCGACCAATGCTGTCATACTTCTCGAAGGGGGCGTGTCGTCGGTACGATTCTAAATGCATGGTCGTTGTCAGGAGACGACTGACCTCGAGTCATGGCTCTCGACAAGAAAGTGGCCTTGCGCAGTGAGTAAGTTGCAGCAGTGTCCCCTCTCCCCCATCGAACATCGCACCGCTGGGCCTCCCATTATACACGCTCATCCAATGTTCTGACTCATTTTTCAAGTCCAGAAGGTTTAATCTGGGTGCTTAAATATTTGCCAGAGATTTTGATTGCATGTGTCACTCCTCTTGGACGAGGGCATTTCATGTTGAGCTTCTTGCTTGGTTCACCATCAATTGCGGTCTTCATTGATTCGCCAAAACTCTCTGGTCTTCATAGTCGCTTGCTCCTCATCGCAGAGGGGTGGGATTGCCCCGGTGGTAGGGTCTGTACGCGATTACTCCAATGATACAAATGAGCTTCTTGACGAATCTCGTGGCAGCGCGTCTCTCTTATGATATATACTTTTAAAGAGTTTCACGACATGGGCATGACAGAAGGCCTCTTGCTGTGGCATGGTCTTCGAAATATATGCTATATGCTATCTTTGAAGGCATCTTTGGCGTGGATATGAGAGCTTCTGTCATCTAGACTTGGCAGCTTCAGGCAGTTTAAGCGAATGGCGTCGGGAGCTGGAAAATGTACATTCGTTGCCATTCAATTAATGAACAAGTTTGGATGGATGTCAAGCACCGTCACCAGCAGTCATTCGTCGTCGTTTCACTACCCTTAGTATGTGCGGTTAAACGGATCTCATTTCGCATTAAAAAACATTTCCAGTGATGGACCAGGCTAACGTTGATGATTCTATCATATCTGATGGGTCGTCTCCAGATCAGTGAAGGTGGAGCTTGTCCTTGACCCGTTCCTTCAGGCTGGGCTTTTGCTTGTCATCCTGAACGTCATTCCCAGAAGTCTTGTGCTCCTTTTTGCCGTCGTCTTGACCTTCGCGGTGCATGCCCTTCTCCTCCATGAGACCTGCACGCCGGACATGTCAATCATTACGTTCTCGTGAGTCTCGTGCCATCCACGATGCACAAGAGGTAGACGCAGCTAGGATCATTCACTTACGGTCTGCTTCCCGTCCAGCACCGGGCAGGGTCGCATCAAAGTCACCGCCGTCGGCAGCGAGCCCAGAGGTCTTGACGTATTCTTCTCCGGTACCTTTGCTCTTCTGTTCCTTTGCCCTCTCCTCACCGTTTACTGGATCGTCGGTCTTGTCAGATGCGCTCGCCTCCCCGTCCGGTCGCAAATTACCAGCATCTCCGCCGTTCTCCTTCGCGATTGTGGCGAGAGGTTTGGGACCATCGCCCATGACACTTTCTTGCTTCTTTGCTGCTGCTTCTGGCTCGTCTGTCGGGTCCTTGGACGTGGTGTCTGTCTTTGCTGTGTCCGTCACGGCCTCCTTGTCTGAAGGGACGGTAGGCATATCAAGATCAGGCTTCTCAAGTTCATTGTTGCTGTCCTTTGGAGTCTGGGCTGTGTCAGGCTTGAAGGCTGCACTGTCTTTGTTGTTGCCGCTAGTCTCGGCGACAGTCGTCGACTCTTCCTTGTTGTAGGCCTCGGAGGCTGTCACAGAGTGTTCAGATCAGTATCGAGGCTTGGAGGCAACAGAACTGGCGTGGTCAAGAGCTTACCTAGATTGCCTCCGTCAAAGGGCTCGCCCTTAGCTACGTCGCCGTGGACGCCGGAAGCTGGCTCGGTTTGGTTGGTGCCGTCGCCCCATACGACCTTGGCTGCTGTGTGTGCCATGCTGTTGAGGGCCTCCATGATGATGCTTTGATATAGGGCGGGATTGTGGGTGGATGCGCAATGCACCTGACGACAGAATATCCGGATTACGGTGGAAAGAGAGAGAAGAATGTATTGGTGTATGTTGGCGCTGAGCTAGCAAAAAACAACGAGAGTCAAACTTCCACTCCCGGGGCAGCGAGCCCTTTAGTACTCGGCATTGCGCTCTGGGCGATTCCCCCCCCTTCCCCCTCTTCTCTGTCCGCGTTCGCGAGCAAACAACCAACAGCGGGGTAAAACCATACTGACGTAAGTGCTGGATGATGATTGGAACGCATCCAGCTCGGTATCTGGTCAGCACAGGACACCTGAACGCTGAGCAAGGCATTCGCCGATGAGATGGTGTCTTGTGTAGCACCGACCCATGAAACGACTTGCAGCGACGTGCATTGAGAAGTAGATTGCCCGCTCCCCAAGAATCTGGGGCGCCTCCTCATTGGCAACCGAGCGATAGCGACGCGGGAATTGCGGCTAAGACGCGGCCTGCGATGACGCGCTGTGCAGCTGACGGGCTTCTATCTAAGTATGACGTCGTTGGCCGCACTAGCACCGAGTAAAGTTCTGTGCTTTGGGCGCAGAGCGTCTCGAACTATTTGACCTGACTCTGGTTTGGATCCACCGAGTGACTTGGTTTGGTTGACAACGAGCAGCTGACTGCACGGCATCTTCCCCGTGTTGGTCGGCATGGTCGGAACTCTAATAAAAAAGAATGCTTGAACCTTGAGGCCGCGGATCCGTGTGTATGTGGTGGTGACATCAGGCTTCCCGACTTACAGTCCCTCCCGGTAATTCCGCGACGAGGGCCCTGAGTTTTTGGTGTCCGATGTCACGGAATTACTGGAGACCCACTGTAAATCCGCAGGACAGGTCAACTACCCTAGACCCGGGGCGCCAAAACACCTAACCAGAGCATGGAAAGCACTACCGCTAATACAGCACTTGATGCACTCCCTGACGGGACCGCTGACCACATGCACACGCGGTTCCTCTGGCGCATTCGACTGGCTGCCCAGTACCTGACACCCGACCCCAACCTTACGCTACTTGACCTAGTCAAGTTGGCCGATGTTGCGACAGCGTCGTGGATCATGTCTGGTCGCATTCGCTGTGTCGCGGTCAATCATATCCGAAAGGCGTGAACATCAGATCGAAACCATCCGTAACGGCTCCGCGGGCGAGGACGTGCAGCCCTACGTGCCGATCTTGCCTCGGAAGACCATACTTCACTCGACAAGTCCCGTCATCTCCGTGCCTCGCACAGCGATCTGCGTGCCTTCCTAGAACTTTTACCCAAAGGGTTCATCCGCTGTGTAGCCCTCTCGCCCAAGTTTAGTGCGGCAGAAAGCTTACCGGAGCATGAGACTTTTATCTACCGTCCTGATCTCATCCGGTCTGTCTGTTTCAGCGTCGGCGAACGTCATCCCGGACACTGACGAAGCACTACGTTGGCAGAGCCGACAGCATTGGCTCAATAGCGACCGGCAACATGTGATCGGGCCTCAGCTGAGTACGTCAAACCCCCCCCTTTCTTCTTTCTTTACAAAGAAAAGATGAGAAGGAAGCCAGTAGAATGGCGAGGGCTTCCCTTGATCCCCCTTCCGCGTCCATCGACACGAGCTGATTTGCGATCCCATAGAGTCATCCTCAGGGTGGCCAAACATACCTTTCCCTCATAGACCATCTCACCTCCCGGCAGGGTTCATTGCCTTAGGGGATTCCTATTCTGCAGGTATAGGCACTGGATTCAACGGCACCGAAAATGACTGTCGGCAAGGCTCGCACGCCTACCCGAAGCTCATTTTCGCAGACCTGGAACGACTCTCAGCTCCGACAGATATCCATCCACATCTGCAATTCTTGTCATGCACGGGGTCTACCACCGACGACGTGCTGTCAGGATCTAAACAGAGCCAGATAGACAAACTCAATTCGACACTTAAACCCGACTTTGCGCTGCTGTCCATCGGCGGAAATGACCTCGGTTTCTTCGACATCATGAATAGCTGCATTTTCCGATTCTACAGTTTCTACTCGGGGACTTGCGAGGAGGCGCTCCGAAGATCAGAGGTTGCTCTAAGTAGCGAGAAATTCGAACAGAGTCTACGTCTGGCAATCATGGAGATTCTGGATTACGTGGAGTGGGAGAAACGACCGTGGTTCACAATCACTGTCACAGGTTATGCAAGATTCTTTAATGAGCACACGACCGATTGCGACAACTCTTCTTTTGGTGTCTGGTGGCGAGGGCCAAAATTAAAGCGAAAACTGCGGCAGAGGATGAATAAGATGGTTCTCTCTGTGAACAAGAAAATCAGCCATTCAGTCGCAGAGATCAATGCCGACTTTACCTATCCCCGCGTCTTCTTTGTGGACTACGATGACGCCTTCGAGGGGCATCGCTTCTGCGAACCAAACGTCATTGAGCCCGATTACGCAAACAATAACACCTGGTTCTTTCTTGTCGGCGGCGCCGACAGCAGCGGCACGCAGGAGGACCGATCTGCAAGATCAACTACCGCTCAACTTCTGCCTACCAATTCTCCGCTAACAAATCCACACACCTGCTTGCGGGAGGCCGAGAAGTTCGGAGATTGGGGCGACCTGGCCCTTTGTTTGATGGCAAAAGCTAGAAGAGATGATCCGAGTTTGCGTTTCAGCGATGGCATGGCCGCAGGGCAGACCTCGATGTGGTATGTACCAACATACTACGGCAAGACATTTCATCCGGTAAGCCCTCAAGTTGATCGTAAAATTTGATGGAATTGCCCTCGTAATGCTTGGAGCTTGGTTTTTAACTTATCCAGCGAACACTTGGTCATAAAGCGATACGGGACACGATATATAAGTTCTGGATGGAGGAAATCCCAATATATCCGGAAGCATTGTACAGAAATGCGGAAACGTCCGCTATGAGAAAATGAAGCCTTGGCGGCGTACATATGCCCTTAAGTACTCGGTGCGGGTCATGAACCGTATTCTGCGTGTCAACAAAGGCAGAATTGAAATTTGGAAAGCAAAGTAATGTATCGATACCACACGGTCCCGAACTTCAGACAGACATAGTATGCATTCAACAGGAAGATTACAAAATCCAACAAACTCTGCGTGACCGACGCTTTGCACCTCTCTGCTTGCCTAAAAAATTCAAGGCTGTAGTTATTTTGCTAGTTCTGATCAGTCCAACTTTACCTAGTGCAAAGGACGTCGATGCCCATGTTTCTCTGCCTGACCGCTTGGTGATGTGGAGGATGGGGATCATCAGGCGGGCAGATGCGCGGCTAAGGAATCCGGGGGTGGGCCCGGATTATTGGAGGTTCCGCCTCCGCGCAACTCGAGCTAGCGCGCATCCAGGATGAACGACCACGCATCTGACAAACGTACGGCATTCGAACCGACGCGCCTGATAGTAATGCTTACCGACCGAACTCTATGAACACGCTTCCAAGACACGGAACCGATAGATCCAACTCGCGAGAATCAAGTCGATAACGCCGTTGGCGTAGTCGGCTCTGGCGAAGACTGGATCGTCAGCATGGCACCAAACTCTGACCCTCGGAAACGTATGTTCCCATTTTACTTTACATAATGTGTAGATATCATGCTACTTACAAAGCGCTCACAAGCCTCTGAATCCATAAAAGTCGCATCTGGTAGAAAGGACAACAAGCCGGGGACGATTAAGCTGAAGAAATCTCCACCCAGGCACAGCAAGCCGGGCAATTGGAGAGATGGGAGTATTGTCGAGGGTGAGACTACCCGTGCGGCAATCTCTAATGACAGGCCGCTTACGCAGCCTGAACAGCCGAGAAGAAAAGATCGGCCACCTCACCGTCAATATCTGCAGCGTCTCCGGGACCCGTCGTGAACCAATTGGATGACACTGCGCGGGAGACTTTCGCGACTGGCAGACCCCTCGAAGACAGCCCCGATCTCCAACAGTGCAAGCATTGCAGAAAGAGCATATTGAAGACGGCCGCCAAGGCCCACATCGCACATTGTTTGAAGCTGAAGAAGGAGAAGGCTCAGAAGAAGAAGGAGGCACGAGAAGCCAGAGAACGCGCCCGAGAGGCTGCAAGGGAGGAAGAAGCACGCAAGGCCGATGATGAGAACATCAATGATGACAGTGACGAGGATGACAAGAGGGAAGCAGTGAAGAAGGGGGCTGTGGCAGGCAAAAAGGCCAGCAAGATTCCCGAAGATGAAAAGAAGAGCGGCAAAAAGCGCAAGGCAGAGAGCGAGGTGGAAAAAGCCCCCAAGCCGAAAAAGAAGAAAGACGAACCCAAAGGCAAGGCACCGAAGCCTAAAGGTAGGTTTTTTGCCATGGCATTAGGATGACCGGAGAAGGGAACTGATTCGATGTTCAGGGCCAGTCGACGTCGAACGCCAGTGTGGCGTGATGTTACCGAATGGACAGCCATGCGCCCGGTCTCTCACTTGCAAAAGCCACAGCATGGGCGCAAAGCGTGCCGTGGCTGGGCGTTCACTGCCGTATGATATGCTTTTGGCAGCATACCAGAAAAAGAATCAGGCGAAACAGCAAAGTATGAGTCACCCATTCTGCATACTACACCACGCGTCATGTTATTTTCTTTTAACAACGAATAACTTCTGTTTGTGCACATATAAATGCGACGAGTTGCTGACCATCAAATGTACAGAGGCCGCCCTCGATGCGAGTGCGCCCGTCGAAGAGGAGGACGATACGAACGGCCCAGTGGACTCAGACGAAGAGACGAATGCCGTGATGGGCGCCCTGGCTTGTTGGGATCCGCAGCCCATCATTCCTCAAATTCTGTTCGTGCCAGCCGAGCGAGAATATCAGCTATCAAGGCTTCACGAGCAATTAGAAAGAGTCACGGATTGCGGTCGCAAGAACATATTCCAAGTCTTCGGTCTTGGGTCACAAAAAATATCACCACCATTACAATCAGGCTCATCATCGGATGGCGAAGATGCTCCTGGAGAAGATATCGGCAGCTTAGTATATCCAAGTTCTGCAAAATCGTCGACTTTTGCCGCCGCAGCCACGACTGAAACTCGAAGACAATCATCTGTGGCGAGTCGCTCGTGAGGCACGGCGGTGTTCGTGCTGAGCTGCAACAATATTCAGGGCACAACATCAGCATTTCTGCGATTCAATGATGTTATCTCATGACTAATTCCAGTTTTATCGAAGAGCCCCTTTGATTGCTGGTCAGATCTTGAGCGAGGAGGGAGGCCTGGATGTCGATGAGGATTTAGGCTCATAGCGCTGAGCATGATGCTGCTGCATGCGTTGTTCAAGGGTGTCGCTTCTTCTTTCATTTCACTTCATCATCATCTTCTGCTTCTTCTTCTTCTTCTTTTTTTTTACGATTATTTTGTGCATAAGGCATCGAGGAATGTTCGAGGAGTTTTCATATCATGCAGCTTGGTCATGTCAGCGTTCCAAATGAATACCCCTTTTGCGTTAGAAGCAAGAGTCGACCTTTACGATTATCGGTTGGTTTACGGTCTTGTGTCAGTTCAATAGCTTATCATCAATATAAGCTTCTCTCATGGGGAAATGGTCCACGGTGTGATGTCCGTGCGTGGCACATGCGTTGTGGTATTGCTGGGACTCTGCGCTGCTTTATTCCTCTGGCTTGCGTATTCTAACTTGTTCCGAGAGGGAGCAGACTACTATGTAACTTGCAACAATAGCGCGCTAGATTAAGCAATTGCACTGTGACGTAATGCAGACTCTCACGGGCTCCGTTCTTACCTAACCTCGGCCACCACCAGCGGCTAGGGTGCCATCCAATCTGTCACCTGTCTCGCCGGGGAACACTTTAGTGGCAGACCATTGCAGACGCATCCAGCCTTTCCAGCTCCTGCTGGTGCGTGTCACCTCAACCACTCGATTACTCCAAGAAAATTGCAAATTTTCTTGTCGCGCGAGACAACAAGGGAGTGTATCATCATGCCATCAAACACTGCGCTGGATGCACTGGGCCATGCTGTCTCGGGCTCCATCGGCACCGGCATCTCCACTGCCGCTGTGTTCCCTCTCGACCTCGTCATAACGCGACTGAAGGCTCAGCGTCGATCGAGCAGCTCGCGGCACTACGATGGTGTCATTGACGGTCTCCGGGCCATCGTCTCGCGTGAAGGCGGCGTCGCTGCTCTGTATAACGGCCTCGTACCAGATGTCGGCAAGTCTCTGGTGGACAGTTTCCTCTTCTTCGGCTTCTACACGTACCTGCGCAAGAAGTACAGACATCCGAACGTCGCGCAGGAGCTGGCCATGGGGGCTTTGGCAGGCGCTTTGTCGAGGGCCATTACGACTCCCGTGTCTAATGTCGTCACGCGCATGCAGATGCAGCCGGACGCTGTGTCGTTGCGTCAGGTCCTGGCCGATATGAGGAAAGAGAGTGACTCTGTCGGCCTGTGGTCGGGGTATTCTGCCACGCTGCTCCTTACCATGAATCCCAGCATTACCTTCTTTGTGAATCGCAGATTGGCGAAACGAATAATACCGGCCTTGGAGAGTGAGGATGTGCCGGTTGCATGGGTGGCCTTTCTCGTTGCGGCTTTCAGCAAGTCTACTGCTACAGCCCTGACGTACCCCTTCCAGACTGGCCGTACGCGTTTGCAAATATCTGGCCGCTCGGATCCGGACGAGAAAAGTACTGACAGCGATGGGCACAAACAACCTGAGCGTCGGTCGCAAGGCTCAAGGACCCTGCTGGTACGACTTTGTGAGGCTCTGGACACATCCATTATTGGCATCATCATTCGCATCGTGAGGATGGAGGGACTGCGGGCTCTATACGTTGGTCTGCAGGGCGAACTCCTCAAGGGGTTTCTAAGCCATGGGTTGACAATGTTCAGCAAAGGTATACTTCATCGTCTTGTCATCAGATTATGGATCATCTCACGGCCAATGTTCCGAGGAAAGCTTCATTTGAAAGAATGATTGGTCAGACGGACAATACCTCCGCTCATGGCACATTGGGTGCGACATACGCTTCACAAAACGCAGGCCTATACGTCAACATTGAAATTCTACGCCAGTCTTCTCCACGGTATTTGAACCACGCGCCGAAAAGCCAGTGCCTTCCGACTTGAGCAGAACCAAGCCCCCGGGAAGATTCAGGCCGGTCGACCCTTTGGCAGAAGCCTTGCTGCTCGTTGGCACATCGCAGACGTAGCACGCCACAGGCTCCTCTTCACTGGCCGAAGGTACGACAAACTTTTTGACGCAGTTGAGGCACATGACGTGTCCACATTGTTGGGCCATCACAGGCCTTGAAGAATTGGTGAGAGCCTTTCGACACGACGGGCACAGCCATTGCGCGGCCTGACCTGACTGGGCTGCACCCTCTTGGAATTGGATCGTGACAAGCTTCTGCATAGAGATGGCATGTACATTGATATCTGTCGCTGCTGGACAGACCGGTGTCGTTTTCAATTTCTGGGTGACAGTCGGGAGATTGCTGTCGGTGACGTCCGGCGTAAGAGACGGCGTCCAGAAGGACCGCAGGGCTGGTTTTGCGGCCTGAAAGAAGTAATACGTTAGAATCTGAGCTTCAGAAGCAGACAAATGTGAGCTGGCAAATATGCATATCACCTTCTCGTCCTCGATTGCTTTCCTCGCCTTGTGCCTGTCTTCGGCAGCAATGCGCCCCAACTCATCCTGATCGAGCGCAAACTTCCGCTTCGACCCAGCAACCGCAGCCGTGTGCTCCCCCTCTTCACCGTCCACCTGTGCAGGTCTCCTCGCAGCCCCCAACCCCGCCTGCGTCATCTCAAAGTCTCTTACTGCACGCTGCTGGTCCTCCTCATCGCGCACGGCCTGCAGGCGCGCATTCTCGCGCTCGGCGTGCCGACGCAGCTTCTCCGCACGCTTAAGCTCCTTCTTCTGCGTGAGTAGATTACTCAGGACGCATTCGCGGCAGAATATGTCGCCGAGGGGGCAGGACACGGGTTCGCGCGCTGTCTCGAGGCAGAGGCTGCATGAGCCGAAGGGTAGGAAGGAATCGCGGTTGAGTCGTGCGGATGTGGATGACCAGTTTGCTTTGGCGAGGGCACGCTCGTGGGATGTGAAGACGGCGCGGGACGTGTTTCGTTTGCCTGGCAGTGTTGGCTTGACGAGTTCTCAGGGAGGGGATTTGGGGAAATGAGGACAGCGACAGGGTGTAGCTTATTGTATAGACGTACTGTGCGACATATTTGGGTGGATTTACTTGCGCAATGGCTGCTTGTTATGGTCGAGCAGATTGTCAGTGACGAGGTATGGCTGGAAGTATCGAGATGTTTGACCGTCAGTCGATGCGAGGCCTATTTCGACAATTTGTCGTTGGACTCCATCAGCTTTCGAGTGTGGATCAGGTAGGGATCCGGCAGCTCCACTGTACTTTTACGAACTGCAGCGTGCCTGGGCGGATTTCCGGCCCGGGGGTCCTCCGTATTTCCCAAAGCTCTGTTGACTATTAGAGGCTGCACGTGGCGTCCGGGATTTGGCCATCTGAGAATTCCTCCATTCGCCATGCCCGGGCTATGCGCGACACCATCGCCTTGCCGAACCACCGTTCAGTATCCCCAAATGGCCACGACCGGTTCGTCAGCAAAAGCATGGATTTTCGTGTTCTCGACTGTGCGCTAGACTCGACCCTTTCTAAGAGACCCCTTGGTTCACGAAGTCGGATTCGTCATGTCGGGCCAGGCTCCGGCCTCGCGCCAAACCCTACCATGGCGTTTTGGATCAATGGCTGTGATGGGCACGGTTGGGTTCATTTCTCGGACTTTTCTGTACGGGCTGAATGACGTTGAAGTCGTGGGGCTGGGTCATCTGCTTGGTACGCTCGATCGACGACGGGCGGAGGGCGGTCGGCATCGCGGGCTGCTGACCGTGTGTAACCATGTGGCTGTGTGAGTGCGCGTACTCCGATTCCTCTTCTTCGATCCTGGCGAGGGTGGCGCTTCGCTCTGTAGCTTCTTTACCGTCTGTCCTCTGATTGGAATCAATTGGCTGACGTGGTGGTAAAATAGGGTCGACGATCCCCTGATCTGGGGCATTTTGCCGCTCCGCTACGCTTTCAGTCCCGAGAACTTGCGCTGGGGGCTCGGTGCCCACGATATATGCTTCAAGAACAAGTGAGTATTATATCATCACCAGGGCCGAGGCCGCGGGCGGAACATCTAGAGAAAAAGAAAAGAAGAGCTTGTCTGCTGACAAGGGCGACTGCACAATCCCAGATTCTTGTCGACCTTTTTCAGTCTCGGCCAAGTCCTGCCCACTCATCGGCTATGGCATTCGCCCCTCGGCGGCCTCTACCAGCCCACCATGACCCAGGCCATCGCATTACTTTCCGGCCCGCGCCAGGCCCTTTCGTCTGACAAAGCCGTCTACTCCACGACTGGCCACGACTCATTTCCAGCACCGGCAGCTTATGCAGTCAATCGCGGTGCGTGGCTCCACGTTTTCCCAGAGGCTTGTTGCCATCAAAATCCAGAGAGCACGTTACGATACTTCAAGTGGGGGATATCAAGGCTCATTCTGGAGAGCGATCCGGCGCCAGAGTTCATCCCCATGTTCATCCACGGCACCCAGGAAATCATGCCAGAAGAGCGTGGCTTCCCGACGTTTCTGCCCCGTGTAGGCAAGAAGTTGCGAGTCGTCATAGGGAAACCGACTGACGTTGACGCATTGTTCGGACGGGAGCGGGCTGCGTGGCGGCGGTTGGTCGATCGGGGTGATCCGGAGCTTCTGGTCCATGGGAGCGAGGCCACTCAGCTCAGACTTCGGGTTGCTAAATCCGTGCGAGACGAGGTTGGGAAGCTGCGTGAGAGCATAGGGCTGCCGCCTGAGGACGATGAATCGGCAGCGCTTGCGGATACGTGGTCCAAGGAGCCAAACAAGCGAAAGTTCAAGAGTCCTGTTGACGGCAGTCTTGTAAATAGATCATGAAAGTCATCGAGTGGAGGTCATTGAGTGGTCGTTGCAATGAATAGCGATGCGGCTTAACTTTTTGTTAAACATGGCGCTCGAGCTTGCATTTCAATGACCAGGCACACTGCGCAAGCAAGCAGCTCAGGCACATTGTTCCCTCACTGGTCGCTGTGACGTTTTTGCTTCTTTGTCTTGACTTGAAAGCCTACGTCTGATGGCACGGAGCAAGCGTTCTGGTAGTGGACGATTCGCCTTGATTACGAAGAATATGGTCATTGAAAGTTAACAGAAAATAATCCAATCAATCATGCTTGACCTTGAACTCCACACATACCCCATCGCTGGCAAATGATCACCCCTTCTAATCCAGTAAACCAGGGGAGGAAACTCGGGCCAAGGGCAGCATCCTGAATCAACAAACCGTTTTTTGTTTCTGTTCTTTGATTCGAGCATTTGCTGCTCGACAACAAGGTCACCATTGGTGCCCCGACGCAGAATCGAAGGCGAGTGTCAAAGAAATAGAGGAAGAGAGTAAGAAATGGACAATCGCAATCTGTCTTTTGGTTGTTGGCTACCACGCCGAGCCCCTATCTCTAATAATTCTGAACGGGCATGGTCTGAGGGTAGGCCCGTTGCTGAGCTTGGATGGCCTGTTGAGCCATGACAAGGTCAGCAAACCAAGGATGCTTGAGAGCGTCGTGAGCACTGATCCGCAATTCTGGTCGAAGCTGAAGCATCCTCTGAAGCAAGTCGATGCCTGTGGCATCAATGGCAGGAAGAATGGTGTGCAAGTCCTGGGTCGCATACATCTGGAAAGAGGTTTTGTATTCCGGAAATTGATTGATACCAGGCCAGGTTCTCTCTGTGGGCGTGCCCATGATGCGAAAGATCCTCACAATCTGATCTTCGTTGGTCGTTCCGGGAAATAATGGTCGCCCAGTATACATCTCAGCCATGATGCAGCCTGCGGACCAAATGTCGATGCTGGTGTTGTAGGTTCTGCTTCCGAGTAAAACGTCTGGAGCCCGATACCATAACGTGACGACCTCATTGGAGAATGTGTTTACCGGGATGCCGAATGCACGGGCGAGGCCAAAATCGCCGAGTTTGAGAAGTCCTTTGCTGTTGATGAGAAGATTCTGCGGCTTCAGGTCGCGATGGAGCACGCGATTTTGGTGGCAAAAGTCGATGCCCTTGAGTAATTGGTACATGAAGCTTTTGATGGTGGCTGGTTTAAGGGCACCACGCTCTCCATGGGTATCCATGTACCTCTTCAAATCGCCATCCATGTACTCAAAGACGAGCATGAGTTTATTCTCGGTATGGATCACATCGTGAAGTGCCACAATATTCTCATGTTTGAGCTCCTTCATGAGAGAGATCTCTCGGATTGCGGTTGACGGAGTGCCCTCCTCGGAATCGAGGTGGATTTCTTTCAGTGCAACAAGCTCGCCCGTTTGTCGATTTCGTCCTTTGAAGACCTGTGATGGCGATTAGCTGACTGGAACAAGGTGAGGATAGGGGCCGGCATACAGTGGCATAAGTTCCTTCGCCGAGCTTCTCGAGCTGTTGAAAGGAACTATGATGCCTTTTGCCGTCCATCTCGGAGGGGATGCAGAAAGGTGCGCAGACTCGTGAATTTGGCAGCGGTGTGCGGGAGGTTGCGACGACGACAAGCGCTTGCTGGTCAGCTCGTTCCTCGCGATCTTTCACACTCTCACACTCGAAGAGTTCCGGTTTCGAGCATCCTGGTCGCGTGCTGCGTCGGAGAGCTGGGGATGCCCAAACTGGTTATGGACGTACAGGCGGCGAGAGAAAGAGATGCACGGCCCGAGGTGTGAGCCATGCACCACGTCAGCACCACCACGCCGTGGCCCTGTGGAAGCGTGCACTGCGGATCCATGGCGGAGACTCTCCAATTGTCTAGGGAGGATCTGCTGCGAGGCCCCGCCATCGTAACGGCAGTGACCACTCTTGAGGCGCGCCATTCCTTTGTGGCAATGTCACTGTCCGACCCCGCTCCCACTGACGACCAGACCAGATTTAACCGCACTCAGCAGCGCTGCGGGGAAGTCGCAGTGCTATCAGACGACCCTCCGTGGCAGAGACCACTGATGAGTGAAAGACGATGCGAAACAACGTCCCGCCATCCTCACTTAGTGTGTAGACAAGCTTCTGGCCAGCAGGAAGAAGGCTACGCCACCGACTACCTTCAAACTTTGAGCTTTTTCTGATTCATCTGTCGCGTCCTCCGCTTGAACTTCAAAAAGGGGAGCCATGAGACCTTCACCGGCCGCAGGGGCCACGGACCACGAGCCGAGTGAAACATCCAGAACCACATCACCAGATGATTCATCATGGATATGTCAGTCACGGCAGGCAACCGCTCTTCCGCTCTCGTTGCTGCGAATAGCGCAAGACAATTCACGGCCTAGTCCTCAACGCTCGGTCTGCGACATAGGTAGTGATGAGTTCTTATGGTGCGATATCGCGAGCGACATATCTCAACACTTCCCAACAATCTGCGCGGCATCACAGAAGTCGGGCTCTATGCACAGCTTTTCAACATGTCCGGGAGAAAACTCCAGTGATTCCCTCACTGAGGATCATCACAGCCTCTCGGGAGGGTTTCCAGAGCGTCCCAGTCACTCACTCGTCCCATTATCACACGCTGCCTGTGCGAAAAGCCAGATTCCGGAGCTGGTCATGCCAAGTATGACGCTCTCTCAAAAGCATTCCTTCACGGGGGTGGGGAGAGGCATGGGAAAGTTGAAGATGCTGATTGCGGGGCGAGACGGTCAGTTTCATACTGGCCAGCGACAAAATGAATTTGACTGTGCTAACTGCCGACAGGCATTGGCAAGACGTCCCTCATCATGGCTATATCCCGCCACTCAAGTCATATCGTGTCTCTAGGCGAAATATCAATGGACACTCGGGACTGCCCAACTGACGTCTATGCAAGCACTCGTCCGAAGCCTTGGTGGGGGGGATCAGACTCAGACTGTGACCGTTCGAGGAGGCGGGGATGTTCAATCTCGGACGAGGTGTTGGACCTAAACATTTGCTTTGTCGACTGTCCCATGGGTAACAGTGATGACGTTCAGGTATGACATTTACTCAATTCCCGGCGGAATTTATTTGTAACGGTCCGTGTAGGCGTCGTGGCCAGCGATCAGCTACGTGGAATCCCAACTCGAGCATTTGCTCTCCAAGCCCATGAATGACTCTGATCTTCACAAACTATTGAGTAGTGGAGCGGAGCCGATTGTTGACGCTGTCCTGTATCTTGTCCCTCACACAGGTATGCTGGCGTTGCTACTGCTCACGTCCCTACATGTCTAAATTATCGCAGGACCTTCGCAGAATGACATAGCTTGCTTGAGAAGCTTGCAGCATTCTACAAACGTTATTCCGCTCCTGGCCCGAGCCGATTCTTTAAACGCCGATGAGGTTTTCGCAGCGAAGAATAAAATTGCCCAAGAACTCAAGAGCGCAAGCATTTCTTGCTTCTCATTCGAGTCATTCGAGTCGCCGAGTGAAGCCTCTGGAATCTATGCAGTGTCCAGCGCAATCCCGCCAGATCGCGAAGCCCTCGATGACAGCATGAATCTTGCGCCACTTCCACCTGCGGAACTCTCTGACCTTATCAACGAGCTTTTTCCGACGGATGGAGGCTCCTGGTTGCGTCATTCAGCTGCTTCAAAGGCGATCACCTGGATACGGAGTCAACGGAACTTGCGCAAGCCGCAGCATTCAGCGCTGATGTGTCGGGATCAAGCTCGCGCCGCCTTGATTCCTTCGAGTTATTATGTGAGCATGCATCTGGGTCAACGTTATTGGTGCCGAATAGAGACAGTCAGCTGGGCTCAAAGTCTCCGTCAAAGCCTCGAAAATGAGCGGTTTAATCCATTCATGGAGGATGAATCACGGGAGTCTAGGGCTGAGATGCCTCTGATGAGGAGAGATACTCATCGACATTGCTCTAAGCCTGGCTTTCGATCGACAATTTCATCCGGCGGTCGACATCAGGATCCGCTGGGTTTGCTGCAAGTCTTATGCCAACTCAGAGTTGGTGGACGACTGACGTTGGAGTTGCTGAGCAGTCTGGGAGCTCTGGGATACGTGGTGGCGTGGATAGTGCGCCCGCAATGAGATCTCCAATTGACTCGCAGGGTCATGATGCGTTCCAATGAAGTGGTCAACGAGCAGGACACGGCACTGACGGTCGAAACGATCCTCAAAGCCTGTCAGTCACTGCAACGTGCCTTTTATGAACGCTATATCTAATTTCTCATAATCTTAATTCAGTTTCGCAATTTAGCTGCCCATCACATTGCCTGGATCCATGGAGAATCCCAGCTTCGGGGGCGAAAATATGAAAGGCTGTGTGCAGCGAAACTGATATCACTGAACTTGGTGGGTTTCTGCGTTATGAGTGTGTTCAATACGTAGTATCAGCAGAGGAGTCGAGAATGTTGAAATTTTTCAAGAACATGCGAGTGTTACAATCGCCGCCAAGTGACCAATCCAAGAACACATCGTATGTCTCTTGTGAAAGGATCACCAATCTTGGATGCCCACCGATCAAAGATTCAGCAAAAGCTTTATACGCCGCTGATTTGCAGTGATTTGCAGCCAAGTCTGGGACACAAGAATGCGACACTGGGACGCTGAACGTCGGCCTCGCTCAAATCGCTCTTTCGAAGTGGCAAGCACGAAAAGCCACGAATTCCATCATACAATCAAACCCTCAATCGCACCGCAATCACTTATTCGGAGCCTCTTGCAAGGACGCCGCACCGATACTCTGCAGCGCAGCGTCAAAGTCTGGCAAATGATCAGCGGCCTTAGACACGTGTAGCCAACGCACAATACCTTGGGGATCGACAGCGAAGGCTCCGCTCGTTTGCCAGCGAGTTCCGCTCTCGGTCGGCTTGTTCCAGATTCCCTCATCTACTCCGAGACGATAGACTGAGTACAGTGCCATGGGATTGAAGGCGTGCCAGGTGCTGGAGACGCCCAGGCCCCATTGGGCGTACATATCGCGGCCCTCGTCGATGAGCACTTCTACTTGCCATGCGCCTCCGACTTGTGGTATCCACCGTTCCGTCGTCTCGGGCGAGGAATGGGACACGGCGATGAAGTGGACGTTTCGGTGTTTCTCCGAGAGCGCGGCGAGCGACCTGAAGGTCTTTTCTGCGACTGGTACCCCGCGAAGACGCGATGTTAGCTGTCTTGAAGACCGATAATGATTTGAGCAACATTGGGGGGTCTGGGTGTTTGGACAGATTTCTCGTCGAGCGCATAGTAAGTTCATGTCGCCCACGTTAGACAGGATATGTTCTTACAGGGGCAGCCGCAGTGGCGCAGAAATAAGATAACGGTCTTCTTCCCGTCGGGCAGGGGCAGCTGGGACGTGGATGGTGCTTTGGCTCCGACTGTTGGCTCGGTGGCGATGGTCTTGGCCTCTGGTGTCTTGAGCGACGCCCATTCGGCTGCGAAACCCGTCTTGGTTGCACTTCGTTGCTCAGTCGAGGTTGACATGGCTGATGTCTGTATTGTATAGGAGGTGAAGGCAATGTTGATTCAGTATGTCTTTTTGTTGTCGAGCTGTAAAAAGTCTCGGTGCCTGAAGCGACTTGTTAGCCAGAGACTTGAAGCATGTCGCCGGGTTGAGCTGGTCAACGATGACGACATAGTCTAGCGGAAATGACCTTAGCGTCGTTGGTAAACACACCATCTCCGCGCACCAAGCAACGACTGTGCCAACGTCCTCTCTTTGACATGGACGCACAACGAAGAGGCACGAACAAGATCTATGCTACCGTGCAATAGTCCCGGCAACATTATTTGGGAAGCAAAGCTGGGCGCACACGCTGAAGGAAGCTTTGATTCTTCTTGCCGAGCGGGATTTTACGCCCTGCGAAGCCAGCTGCGCGCCCCTCACACATGGGTGCTTCGACATGTACATCCGAGCCATTCCCATCATGTGCAAGGAAACGCGAGGATTGGATCGAGAGTTTGAGGGTTAGGCGGAGATGAGCCCCGGTATAAGCCCATTCGCATTTCACATCAAAAGACGTCAATCCAGACTTTGTGTTCGCGCGTCGAGTTTCTTGCTATAATCCCGGCAATAATGCAGCATGTTGAAGTCTGGGTACAGTTTCTGTGTCTTGACCGGCGTACGTGCAATGTCATCAACCCCAAGTTTCATGGTTCAATTCCATGCTGTGTCTATAGTAGGCGTCTTCAGTTAATTTGACGAGCGCGCGCCCCTAGTAATCCACGTGATGTGGTAGTATTAGCTCCAGATCGAAGAACCCCCACGCAACAAAATCGCATCCTGGACACGCAGTTGCGGTGACATCCAACGTCCTTTGAAATGCATCATGCACGAAATAGTCACCCTACAGCTAGGGAACTTTAGTAACTACGTCGGGACGCACTTCTGGAACACACAAGAGTCGTACTTTACCTATGGGGATCAGGCAGAGTCGCCTGTCGACCACAATGTGCACTGGCGAGCTGGCATTGGGGCTGACGGTAACGAGACTTTTCTCCCCCGAACCGTTCTATATGACCTAAAGGGGGCCTTCGGAAGTTTGAGGAAAGTGAATGCCTTGTACGATGCGGTCGCGCCTGGCTCAAGTTACGTAGACCGTGCTGTTTGGTGAGTGCCAACGAAAGCTTCTCGTGCGAGACTTTATAAAAGTCCTTTCAAGGTCGGACGGCGATGTGTAAAAGTCATCTGCTATTCCACAATTTATTCCTCAGCAATTCCAGACTTTCAAAGGCTCATGTTTTCATTCCTTCGCAGGCCTGGTCCATCGGCCATGCATAAGCAACAGCCAGTACGGCCGAGCGCCTATCAGGAAAGTCTAGATGCTGGCACAAAGCCTCCAGCACTCACCCAGTCTGCCGTCCGTTACTGGTCAGATTACTCCAGGACGTATCTGCATCCGCAATCCGTGATGCAGATCTACGATTTTGAGCTTGACTCCACCATCAGGCCATTCGAGAAGTTTTCTATGGGTACGGAGCTCTTTGCCTCCCTGAATAGAGACCATGGTATCATCGATGGGGACTGGAGGCCATTCGTTGAAGAATGCGAACTTTTGCAGGGAATCCAGATTTTCACGACTTTGGAAGACGCATGGGGTGGATTTGCTTCGTCATATCTCGAGGCTCTCCGCGATGAGTACCCCAAATCTTGCATTTGGATTTGGGGGCTTCATAACCACGTACCCGACGCCTCGAGGCAGAAGCAGCAACTCCGGCTTGCGAATACAGTGCAAACTCTTCACTGGGCTTATTCGCAAGCATCAATGATCGTCCCCCTGGCATTGCAGCCAGCCAGTCTGACCCCAGACGTCAGGCTGAATTCTTCGTCCTCATGGCATGTATCAGCCCTTGTTGCGGCCACCGCTGAAACCGCCCTGCTACCTTCACGTGCCCGGAAAGATATGACTCACGGCTCCATGAGCGATATTTCCAGCATGCTCAACATCACTGGCGCCCGTAACATCGCTTTGGCAGGGGTGAAACCATTTCCTGAGACTGACCAACATGATCCGAACAGCGACGAGGGCATTTGGTTTCAAATCGAGACGCAAGGCAAAGCGACAAAGCAATCACAACAACGGATATTTGGACAAATGACGAGCTACCGTGGACCAAGTTCAGATGATCGAGGAAAGGCCACCCTTGAAGCATCTGAACGGCGCCAAGTCGGCAGCCCAATTTCTGCGAAGTGAGAAACGAGCCCCTCTCAACTGACCCCTTCTTTCACGATCCTGACGCAATTTCTAGTTATCACACAAGTCTCCAGTTTCCGATCTTGGACAGTCAGCCCGAGATGTTTCCCCGAGCAGCCAACAAGACAAGCATACCTTTGCGGACTACGTTGAGAACAGATTCTTCCATTTCACGGCACATGAAGATGCTGCGGTCGGGAGTCCAGCGACTCATCAGTGCCGATGAGCGTGAACTGCTCGCCAGCAGCATGGCGGATATCGAAGATGCATATCGAGACGACTGGGACGATGAGGACGATGAAGAGGACGATGACGATCTGTGACATTACAACGACACTGTCCGCTGGATTACACAATGCACACACTCGAGGGTTTCAAAATGAACAAGCGCTGTGGCACTGTGATCGATACATATGTGTGCTCGTCGACTGATGTAAATTAAAGCCGATCACGATGTCACACCGTCACGTAGATATACGTCGGACACTTCATCTGTTTTTTCAATGGCCTATTTATGTCGATTTCATCTGAAGGAATCTACTGTCAGCTTGGAGCTCGAGGCTAGATACAGCTCCAATTCGAAGTGTCCGCAGGAGAACACAAAGCGAAGTATTCTCACGGTGGAGGTCCTTGATCTGCCAGAGTTGCAGAGCCATGCTCCTTTTACAATGCGTGCACGAGAATCGCGGTGCGTTGGCGCAAGTTTTTCATCATAGTGTGCTCATCACATGTCTTTCTCTTTGCGATGCCATCGTCTGCGTTCTTGTGCTGCTCGGCATGATGTAGGTTAGGACATAACATCCGCCAGCCAGTCGAACGCGTACTTTCCATGGCCAGGATCATCAATAAGCTGCAAACCTTTTCGAAAGTCAGCGGGACAATGAATCTTTGTATGGGGCTTGGGCAGCACCCAAGTTTCAAGCGCCGATCCTGTGATGGCCTCAAATGTTTGGAAAACAGCGTGCTTTCCCACTAGAGCAGAGCTTCAGAAGCAGGGGACCTATAAAGAGCAGGTTTTGGGGGGCCTCATCCCACAGCGGCAACGGATGTCTGTTGCTTTTTCGCGGGTGCTGGGTTTTCCTGCTGAACCGTCAGAAAAGAAACATGTGATCCGAAAAAAAAGAAAAGGTTCACCTCTGTAGCGCCTCGCTTTTTCGCCTTGACACTCTTCTTTCGAGGTTTTTCCTCGCCCGCATCGAAAACGTCGTCAGGAAGGTTGAAACTTGGTAGGGAGGAATAGTTTTTCAGCAAATACTCATTGAAGTCATGTGAAACTGATAGCGTAAACCTACTTGCGCACATGCTGGACCCCGATGGATACGAGTGCTTTTAATTCTTCTTCATACTTTTTCCATTGAGTACATAAAGCTTTGAACTCTTCAACCTGGTGAGAGAGATCCATTGTTTTGGCAGCTGTTTCTTGGTCAGACGACGCATTCTGTTTCCAACTGTGTTGGAAAAATGCGAAAAAGTCTTCAACGATGCGATACCTTCCGAAATGATCGCTGATATCAGGCAAGTTTAGGAACTCACCTTCTTTGAGTTCAAGTCCAATATAATGTGTGGTCGTGAAAACATCGATGAGCTCTGTCAGTGACGGTTCCGCTTCTGCTGGCGAATCGCCTTCTACCTTTTCTGGCTTCTTCTCAATTGCAAGTTGGCTAGCCTCCTCAGTCTTCACCAGAAATTGTAAGCTGCCCTCTTGCACTTGCGCAATTTCGGATTCGTCTCGACAGCGATGTCGGCGATCATAGCCTTTGTTGAACGCGCGCGCGAGTGCTATCGAGGGGTGCTGTTCCAATTTCTGAACTAACATGCGGATCTTTGATTCGACGTATCCTGACCAGACCTTTTGTGCATCCTTGAACTTGCTAGCACAAGTTACTGATATGTAGAATTTGTAATCTGCGGTGAAGAATGTGTGTTTGGTGAACAGGTCACTCCAAGGCTGCTTTCCGCGCATTATACCTTCTGAGATATCCAACCCCCGCCGAAGTTCCCTGTTAATTATGGACATGGAAGAGCGACCAATGTTGAAAGTTGCGCACATCGAGGGGTAAGCAGGTGTGATGATCGGCATGAGATGAAAAGAGTCGCCTTTGTAAGCCTGGCATCGATGCAAATGAGTGGATAGACAGCACATCGGGGTGAGAAAATGCAAACCTTGGGGTTCCATACGCGGACCGGTAAAGGGCCGCTCTCGATGGGTTTGAGTAGCACAGGCTGAGGCCATTGCCAACGGCTTATTATCAGGAAAAACTTATTGATAATGACAGAGGCGGCGGCTTTGGGATACAACTGGCAGACCCTGGCAACCAGCATGGCCCAAGCTACTCCGCCTGGAAATCCCATAATATTGCTATAGACAGCTCGGCGCTGAGCCCACAGCTTGATAGTCCGCAAGGCTAGCTTAAATGTACTCGGCTCGGGAACGAGAGTCAAGATCTCATCGGTCACGCGTGTGCCGTTCAGTGAGCGAAGCTCGAATTCATCGAGGCCTCGTAGCAGATTAGAATCTTTGAGATCCTTGAAATCTGGCCCAAGCTGTTTCTGGATGATTCTCGAAAATATCAAGTCAATACTTATACCAGAGTATTCGAATTTAATGATAGGAACGAAAGCATCCGTGACAACTGTGAGATCGGTTATGGCTCCTGGCGGCGTCATCGAATTCAACAATTCCGGAAAATATTTGAAATAATCATCGCGATTCACGTATTTGGGAGCGACTATCAGAGTGTCGATGTCCGAGCCAGGGCCAAAGACACCGAGGCGAAAACTGCCATAGGTGAAAACTTTGCCACGAGCATTTTTTATGAGAATTTCGTTTTCGGGCTGCTTTATCCGAGCGACTTGTTTGACGAAAGCGTCACAAATAGTCTGCAGAGACTCAAGAACATGGTATCTAGAGGCGTGACGCATTTAGTAGGTAGGCACAGGCATGCTGATCCAGCTCTTGAAAGGAACCCAACATATCTCACCTCTTCTGAGTATCAGATGGGCTTTCGAACGTTTTCTGATGGCGAAGTTCTTGAATCAAGGCATCATTGAATCGCCTCTCCGCTTCCGTAGGCAAGCTTAGAGATATTGGCGGCGTCACGCCGTAGACGGGATCGCTTGACATCGGTTGGCCGATCGTCGCCTGATCTCACTTGGAGGGTGTGATGCTCCGATACAATCAGGCACAGAAGTCGCCGCTGATAGGAGGATGTAAAGTCACCCACGGCAGCGCGCCAGTGGCGAAGGGAAAATCCCGATGCACTTGAATGTCGTGCTCGGACTAAAAGATTGCCCCTGATCTGTTGTTTGCAGCCTGTGTTGGCTATACCTGCTGACCGCACGAATGATAAGGCCCATACGAAGGAGTAGAATGTTGTCTGCAAGATCGCTCCATCGGAGACAAGAGCCAAAGTTCGAATTGCATCTGTCATTAGTGCGGAGTGCAAGTGCATGTTTTTCAGGTGCGTTGGAGGTGGGGCAGTGGCGCTGTTCAAGGGGGACGCGGTTTGTTTCCAGGCAACTGGCTCTGGACTTGTCCTCTTAATGAAAGCAATCTGTAGGACGTTTCTGGAAGAAACCTTGACTTTTTTCCTTCGTACCAGAATCTTTCATCGAGACGGGATCCGAGAAAGTTCCGTGGGACAAAGGGTCCAAAATGAAGCGCGAGCGACCTAATATTCTGTGTAAAGGGTTTCCACAGTACGGTGTAATATAAGCGTTCATACATACTAGGTCCCTAGGTACTTAAAGTACCTACATAAGTATCTAGGTAGGTACATAAAGTTAGAAGTGAGTACATATTGCTGCATGTGCAGTTGGTAGATCACCTTTTCCACGCGCACGTCTTGCGCGCAAAGACAGACGTCCAGTATTCGAAATACTTCACAGCTGCTCAAGTCCTTCGCTGCAGCCTCCCGTTGCTCAGCTGCCATCCTTCAGAACTTCGTGGAGATTGCGCCAGAGCATGCCATAAGACTCGCCTAATGCTCATGACGCGCCCAGGCGCGTGCACCTGAAGGCTGTCGACACGTCCTGGTCCTCCGCCGTCCACTTTCTTTCTACGCGTCTCGCCAGTAAAAACTAAGTCTGAGCCCTCGGCTGGACTACGCAGCTTTCGACTCGATACCTGCTCAAGAGACTTACGCAGCGAGTGCGCATCGAGGAGGAATTTCAGTATTCCGAAAGAAAACATGGGGAAATGGGTGGAACCCTCCATTTATCGCCGCCGCACGGCTGATTTATGCCCCAGCGGGTTCCCTGCAATGGCAGAGAGGCGAGGGACCTCTTGGAGGCGGGCGGATGCCTACCAAAAGAAGTGACTGCGTGCAGCCGGGAGGCACTAGTCAGTCAGACATGTCTTTGCCTTGACATCCCTGACGTCCATAACGCGAACGCGATATTGTTTCTTGAATTCATATCACATATTCATTGTTCGTCAGCTCTGACTCCTGACTTGCCACAACGAAATTCTGTCCCTTTCGACTGCAGGCTCGGACCGTCATTGCAACGAAACTGTATTCGAACACACCTCAATCCTGGGGTCTTTCATAACTCGCGTGCTTCTTGCACTTCTTCGATCTGGTCCGAGTTGCATCTTTCCTCCAAGCAGTCTCATCTACGAACGCGCCTACATGAACTGTGACTGTTCCGAACTTGAAATCGGCAGTGTTCATCGCCAAGATCGCGAATGCGCGCATAGCCGAGCCCGCCAGCACTTTCGTCACTGACTGAACCAATGGCTAAAAGGGCTCAGCGTGGTCGGCGCGATTCACGTAAGGACCGAGATGTTACCGACCCTCTCGATTCTTCTCCGAGTCGCGCTGTCAAACGCCGAAAGAAAAACCGATCCTCGGATTTGACCGATCAGAACCTGCCTTCGAGCGCGACGACTACAGCGCACAAGCAAGATGTGAACGAGTCCCCTGAAGGCGACGATGACCACATAGTCTCTCAGGTCACTCAGCAACTAAAGAGCAGACCAGTCCAAGCCAGCAAAGATCACGCAAATGCCATACATGAAGCAAATCGCGATGGCGTCAAGGCTTATGCCAAAGTTGCCGCCCAAGACTGGACTTTCTATATCACGAAACTCGCTGTGAACATCGGCCGTGCTCCTGAACCAACCCCGCAAGACGAAGACTCAGGCGATGAGAATCAAGTACATATCGACCTCGGCCCAAGCAAAATGATATCGCGCGAGCATGCTTCCATCTGCTTTGACTCGAAAGACGAGAGATGGGTACTTAACATCGTAGGTCGCAATGGCGCGAAAGTTGATGGGCAGACACTTAAACCAGGGGCCGCGAATCCTCTGACTTCTGGTGCCGTCATTGAGATAGGAAATGTCGAGATGATGTTTGTTCTACCCTCGGAGATATCTCCTTTGCACATTGATCCGACTTTTCTTCGAAGGAGTGGGTTAAGCGCCGACACGATGAGGGCGCCAACGTTTCCGCGGCAGCCTCTCATCGCACCAACACCTATTGATCACAAGCGACCAGGGACGCCACCTTCATCACAGAGAAAAGGCACATCAGCCAATAAGTCTCCGTCTTTCACCACTCCTGCCGTCATGGTCGGCGCTTACGGCGTTGACCTGAGCCAAGATGATAATCAGCATATCAAACCGCAATACAGTTACGCGCAAATGATCACGCAAGCCATTCTTGATTCCAAGGATCAGAAGCTCAATTTGAACGGGATCTACACATACATTATGAAGAATTATTCATACTATCGCCACCAACTAGCGGCCGGCTGGCAGGTAAGTCCGTTTTGTAGCAGGCGACGTGCCACAGCAACCGACGTCCTTCTCGCCTTTCTTTTACTTGGCTAACAATATCTTTTTCTTTTTCCCCTTGAACTCAGAACTCGATCCGGCATAATCTCTCATTGAATAAGTCATTCGAAAAAGTGGCTAGATCTACAGATGAGCCGGGTAAAGGAATGAAGTGGCAGATCGTCCCCGAGGCAAAGGAAGAAATGGTCAAAAACGCGTACAAGATAGGCCGTGGAGGACATCGAGGCTCTTCGGCACCTTCGTCACCCAACCAACTGAACTACATCACACAGGGGCCAAGAGAAATGGCCTCACGTGATGTCTCATCGCTCCGAAATCGTAGGGCCTCGCCGCTGATCTCACCGTCCCCTCGCTTCGCTCTTCAGACCGCTCAATCGACTCCCGAACAGAATCCGGACCGTGGTCCTGGACGGAACATCGCGTCGACTGCAGACGGAAGCCCACTCCCGCGACATCGGAACTCGACCAACCTCGCTCCTGATCCATCTTATTCCAGCTTCAATATTCAGTCTCCAACCTTGACATCTTCCTATCTCCAAGAAGATGGTGCGTCCTTTGTCACACCGGCACCGCCACGCATTCATCCCAAGCTTGCGCCACCCAGCACTGCCCAACGACCGAGTCAACATATGCCTACGAGTTCGCCTGCGCCCTTTTGGAAGTACGCGGACATTAGCAGTACACCGCTCCGACCCTCGGCGGGATACGAGTTCAGCCCCTCGAAGATGGCTGGAGGCGAGCCTTCTCAGAGCAGCAGTCCTCCGAGAACAAGCAAATCACCGCCCAGTAGTCCTTCCAAGCCCCAGAAAGTTGCCATAGAGAGCGATCAAAATATCGAGCGTGGAGGCTCAGAAGATGGCGAGGAGGAACAAGGCTTTGACCTGACAAAGTATGACCGAGCACAGCTTCACATTGCTCTGATCCCTGAAGCACCCTATCTCCTTTCCTGTGCTGACTTAGATGTTTGTGCAGAGGCTTTCAAAGTATCGGCTCGTATCACGCTCCCGTTGGCCGGGGTCTGCCGGTCGCCAGTGCCTTGCACGGCAACTCATGATGGCTTGGCTGTGTGCGCCCCTCGAAGAAAGCGCGCGTCTTGAAACTCCTTTGCCAGCAAATGCATTAGCTGGCCCTTACTTGTAGGTACTGTTGAGCCGCGTTGAGATCTCAACCAGGTGCGCAAGACGATTATTGCGAAAATTCGGTGGCAAGGTACTCGTTTCAATGGTCAATGGAAGATATACAGTCCATAAGATCTGGCCATGATTGAACAGATGCTTTTAGAGTGTAACTTGACGCCTAAGATCGAACGCGAGTCATAAGATTTGACTCATATTGATGGAAGTTCGCTATGCTAGAGAATGGTTGAGTGAAGATGTATTATTGCCGCTGTTGAAAATGCCAAGGCGACTCGCTGTAGTAGACATATACAACAACGTACAACAAATTTTTGTCATTTTTGCACCTCGAGTCACGAGGATCAAAGATCAGTAAATTATACAAGAATCATGTGCAACTCGTACAATATCCTATCGCCCGTTGTTGTCAGATGCCACGATGCCGTAACTGCAGTATCTGCAGCATTTCTTCCAATTTTGTGACAGCTTCGGGTAACAGGTATGACTTGTCGAAAGACGTGTCGGCCACAGTGCGATCTGTGTGGCAGTGTTTGGCATTCAAGCAGCGGCTGGCTGTCCCTTTCGCCTTGGATTCCCTCGTCCCGGCCGTTTCCTTGTTATTGGCGTCTTTTGCTCAACACCATCGATAAACCTGATCAACTCATCGATACTGCGAGGGTCCACCTGCGTCAATGCCTGGTTGCGTCGAGAATCCGGTGTGGATTGCTGTTCCGGTGGAACGGTAGCTTGGAATCGAATATCTGATTGGACGCGGCGTGCTTGCGAAGTCTTCGCATGCTTCGCAATGGAAACGGCATTCTGTGTTAGTTGCTCCAACCAACCTTCAGCCTCCTTGGTGTTTTTGTCCTCCGGCCCGAGCTCGTGGTGGAAAATATTGTAAGACTCCCTCATGCGCTTTACCGCTCCTTTTGAGTCATGGTCGAGGGCGAGCGCCTGTGCGAGCTGGAACAGAAGCGTAGCGGAATTGATGGACTGCTTGCCGAAGATAGATTCGCAGACATGTAAGGACTCTTCAAACCAGATCCTTGACTCGTGATAATTTTTGAGATGTTGAAGCATGACAGCGACATTGTTCATGGTAGTGATCGAATCGGGATGGCCAGGGCCATAGATGATCTTTTCAAGCATGAGGGCATGTACAGAGTACATCAACGCAGACCTGCTGTCTCCAGTCTGGTGCATGAACAAACTTAGGTTGAGATAATTCAAGAGGGTTTCAGCGGAGTCAGCTCCGACGGTCCGCTCACCAACAATGACAGCCTTCTTGGCCAGTTCCACAGCCACCTCCTTATCGTCAAGCTGATAATACAACATTGACAAGCTGTTGTATACTTTGGCAACCTCAGGGTGTAACATACCATATATCTGTTCGTGCAACGATAGCGATTCTAGAAGGAGCTCCTGACCAAGCTTCTTGTCATTCTGCATTATTGAGAGTCGACCCGTTTCGAAAGCCTCTTCAGCCAGTGCACTTCGCGGAGCTGAATGCTTCACGAGAGGCACCACATCCACAATATCGTCGGCAAGAAACGTCAGATTCGAAGTGACTTGGGCAGCTGCACCTGGCGACCCTTCTGTGATGGGCTTCTTCCTCCTTTTCTTCTTCTCCTTGGAGTCTCCGTTCATTTGGTCTTGTACGTCATTGGTCAAAGAATCATCGAACGCCTCGTTCGTGACCTTGCTCTTGTGGCTAAACACATAGTCTTTCGCTTGAATTTGTAACCCCAGCTTCAAACTACATTCACGAAGTAATTGCAGGTTGCGTATACCAGAAGACCAATCTCGTCCGAGATCGTACCTGAAGCGCTGGTAAACTTGTCCCTCGATCTGTTTTCTAAGTAGTTCCGGTGTCACTGTCTCAAATGAAAAATCCGCGTCAGAGTAGAGTGGTCGCAATGAAGCATCAACTTCAGGTTTCGGGGTGGGGTTGACTTCGCAGCCAAGAAGACAATTGAGAAGGTGTGCCATGCAGGCGGCGGTGAAAGGTACTGGCAGAGCCCGGAGGTACACAGCAGCTACATGCTTGAACGCGCGTGCTACCATGTCTTGGATACAGATAATCTGCAGGCAACGAAGCCTTTCGTCGGTAGCTCGTGAGGCTATTAATCCAAGGTATCGTACGTTGATGCCTCGCTTATGCAACAAACGACTGAGGGACCGGCCGTCCATTGGGAAACTGATATCGGAGTTCGAAAGCTCACGTAAGAGGTTAGGAATAACCTGTTCACGCAGGTAGTCTCCTGCTTCGCGCACGTCCTGCTCATCTCTCTGGAGTTCTTGCTTCTCTTCATCCGTTGAGGGTGTCTGCCCACTGAATGCATCAGGATTGAGGCCCAACTTGAACCTGGAGAGATCGAGTTGGGGCTTCGAGTTCTGCTCAGGGTCTGTAGTTTCGCTGTTTTCTTCACCATTATCCTTGCTGGTCTTTTGTAAATTTGCTTCATTGTGTTGTGCCAGCTGGTCGTCGACCCATTGCTTCATTTTCAGACGGGCGTAGGAGTCAATCAGCTCAGGGCGCAGCAGGGCCATGCGATGCGGGTAGCACTTTATCGGGTCTTGGTTTTCGGATTCTGCCCGGGTTTCCTCCAACCAGTTGATGTCGCATGGCGTGATTCTGTAGAGATCCAAAACGTATTTTCGGCCGTCGGTTCCCATCAATCCTTTTGTCTCGACGCTGGCTTCGAGGTCGAATCTTTTGCCGCTCTTGTCCCAGACAGGGTGACTCTTCACTTTGAGGGCCTTGGACAACAACGAAAACGACGATGCAAAACGATCGTCTGCAGAGACCACATCCTTGCCATCGACGGCGCCGTAATCAATTTGATTCTCCCCGGGCTCTCGTTGTTTGAAAATACCGGGCACAATACTCTGGCCGACAACACGCTTACCGAGATAGTCAACGACAACGGTAGCGGGGGCGAATAGGTCGTCTATATCCAACTGATTGACCAGTCGAACTCCAGCCACATCTTTCCCGGTGGCGACTCTCGCTGCCTCATCACCGCCTTCGGATGTAAATGTTCCCACTCCATCGGCACCGAAAGAGAAAAATATGTTATTGTACACAAAAATTTGAGCATCTTTAGCCTCAGTGGGGTTCAGTGGAGCGATCTCTCCCCTCGCGACCATGACGGCTCCTTTGGTTGCAGCATCATTGTAATCAGCAAAGAGCTTAGAAAGTAAACGTTCGCGAAACGCCCTATCTTGTAAGCTCTCCTTGGGAAGTTCCTTGGCTGATTGGAATTCTTCATTCCAGTCTCGTAGCGTGTCCGTGTTTTCAACGCCAGCAAGCAAAAGACTCTCTTGAGGTCGGGCGGGATCAGAAATATGGGACACCAAGACTGAAGTTGGTGAAGGGACAATCCATGGCGTTGATGGTATCGCGTTGGTAATCTGAAATGTCGATAGAGGTTCTCTCGAACCGTTGTGCTCCTGCAGTTTACGGAAGGCCTCATCAAAAGAGGGGGAGATTTGGGATATCAGTTCCAGGAGAGAATGTGCGGCATGACTTTTCGCAGCAAGCCGAGGGAAGGGATCGAACTTGGTATTTGAAGACTTATTCACATAGAACCCGGATACGTGAGAAGTCACTTGGAACTGTTCGCCCTCATTGGTGGTGATGACAATATAGAGAAGATGGCCACGTTGTTTGAGATGGCATGGCGGAGGGTTCCAGGACGACAGAGCCAAGGATTTGACAGTCTTCGGTGCGAGTGGCGCCGCATCGGGGACAAGATACTGAAGAGAAGGCTCGGCCCGAAAGTCGTAGCCGTCCAACGGTGATGAGTGAATAGACGCATCACGGCTCCAATGAGATTGACGAGCAACGCGCTCGAATAATGTCAAGCCTGCTAGAACGCCTTGAGAAACTTCGACACGATTTCCAGCAGCACCGATCATCTCCCGGATCCTCACAAAGTGGATGCGAGCCTCCTTTTCCGTATATGGATCTTCGACCAATTGTACTTCCGGGTCGGAACCAAGATTTGGAATTTGGCCAATCGAAGTAAAGTCGTTCAGCTTCGCTTTTTGGTGCTGTAGGTGAAAGCATGTGTATTGAAATGCCGCCGGCAGGTCAATGATCGATTGGCGTACTTCATGAACTTGCTCCTCGGGAGAGACCTATCAATAAACTGTCAGCACCTGCACTTATCAAGGTGAGCGAAGATGCTCGCCATTATCTGCAGTTTTTTTGCTTCTGGAGCCGACAAGATGACAGTCAGATGTATCAAAGCTGGTGGAAGCTTTCGTCAGCCATGGCAGTTTCACAGCTTTGAGCCTCCTGGCGGAGCCTCACACCTTCCGTTCCATTTTCTCCTTGAACTGGTTCTTTGGCTTCGACGGCAGTGGTCCGGCAATCCTCGAGATCCGCCGTACCTTTCTCTTGGACGCGTGATTAACCAATCAGCGAGCAGACTCAATGCAAAAGTACATGGCCATGAAACAAGGCTGCTCACCTGTCACAGTAACAGGTTGGGCCTCGGAAGCCATGCTGCATAGAGTGCTGCAATTAATAGTGCTTGGAACGGCCGCAATGCAGGTCGGATCAGTCGCCAAAGCAATGGACAAATAGCATCTGTTACTCGTAAGGTACTTGAAAGCATCTACAGAGGAGACAAAGGCGAGTTGGCAAGTCCTCGAGATGCTGGAGAGTTCGCTGCACGCTATCAGATACCGTCGAGGAACAGGGAAAAAAAGCTTGAAGATTTCATCATTTGCATTGCATGGTCTAAGCTGGAGCTGGTCGGAGCTCGGTAGACTTGAAAGTTACTTCAGAGTACGAAGTACAGGTGTGATTCTGTCTAGAATGGATGAGTAGTCATCAAGTATACTTGCTGTCTACCTGTGCTTTGCCGACCCTTGCCGAATTCCAACTTGCACTAGTCTCCATTGAGAAGACTTTACCACTTCGTACTGCAGCTTCGGGCAAATTACTATTTGCCGCAACTGCGCGCTGCGAACAGGGATGCTCTCGGGGGCGGCGATACTCCAGTCCCAGGCTAAACCCCCAATATTTTTGAAATTTTTCGTGGACTACTGCCACATTTTGACTATCAATTGGTGCCGTGAGTAGCTCAAGTTCAAGTCAGCGCCATAGATGTTGCGAATAAATTGAGATGTCTGTGTGTAGGTAGATTTTCTGAGCTCGGAGGCAAGTGTCACCTGACATTGGCTGCGACCGGAGCCTCACTATCATCATACAGCGCATGCCCCTTTAAGTACATATGGGTCACTGCTTATCGGGAATCTGATGCAAGTATAGGCCAGCGACGCGCAAGTGACAAGCCAAAGTCTCGTGCGCTTCACGCCATTGTCTTCTTGACGCAGAAGGCTCGGGCTCCAGTGATCCTACGAGCGCCGTGCTTACCGTTTCACCGCACAACTACAAAATCTTGTACGCATTTGTCTGTGAGCGAGCAGAGCCTCTCCACAAGAGGGATCTGAATCGTCGAAGGGAGCAGGAAGTTTGCGGTCCGAGTGGTAAAGGACGTAGGACTCGTCCTCCATCTACTATGGCTTCCCGAGGCGCCATTCCCTTCCTTGTGGCTATGATGCTACTCACGGGAGCCTGCAACACGCTCTTCACAAAATATCAGGTAAAAAGGATATAGTCCATCTGATGGATGTGTCAGGACCTCGACAACTGACGTTCCCTGCTAGGACAATCAATGTGTTCGTGATTGTGGCAGTAAGCATCCACGCCATTTTGAACAGCCGGTTCTCCAAACAGCCCAGATGTTTGTGGGCGAAACGGGGTGCTGGCTGGTTATAGCGACAATGGTAATTTATCGGCGCTTTGTCTCCTGTCGCCAAGCAGAAGAGCATGAATACCAACCGATTTCCTCCGCCGAAGCAGATCAGATTGAAGAGCGCAATGTTGTCAGATCTAACGACGACAAAAATTCTGTCTTGAGAGGCTATCGTGTCGTTTTGCTCGCGCTGCCTGCCATATGCGATATTTGTGGCACCACGTTAATGAACGCTGGGCTGCTTCTCGTCGCGGCCTCCATCTATCAGATGACCCGAGGTGCTTTGGTCCTCTTCGTTGGTTTGTTCAGTGTGCTTTTCCTCAAAAGGAGGCTACACTTGTTTCAATGGCTGTCCTTGGTTGGGGTGGTGCTCGGGGTCGCTGTTGTGGGACTGGCCGGAGCGATTTGGCCAGATAACAACACGCCACATAACTCTAAACCAGCCGAAACAAACCCCGAGGGTGGGCTTTCGGACGCAGCGCGAGCAATTCTTGGTGTACTCTTAATAGCCGGAGCTCAGATTTTCACAGCGACACAGTTTGTTCTTGAGGAGTGGATGCTGGAGAACTCCTCTATCAAGCCGATCACTGTTGTAGGCTGGGAGGGAATTTTCGGCTTGACTGTGACATTGATTGTCATGATCATTATGCATCTCTTGGTTGGCCGGACTGAAGCCGGGCACAATGGCCCCTTTGACATGATCGAAGGTGGGCGCCAAATGTTGCAGCCCAGAATTCTTTTTTCGAGTATTCTGATCATGATCAGCATTGGGTAACGTCCAGTTTCCAGCAGCCTTATGTATTGTTCTCGATCTGACAATTCTTATTCTCCACAGGGGTTTCAACTTTTTCGGTATATCTGTCACGCGGACCGTCAGCGCAACGTCACGATCAACCATTGATACATGTCGAACACTCTTCATCTGGATCATTTCCCTCGGCCTTGGCTGGGAGTCCTTCAAATTTCTTCAAATTATTGGTTTTGCCATGTTGGTATACTCTACTTTCGTGTTCAACGGCATCGTATCACCACCGCTTCGAAGTCTCCTAGTTGATGAGGTGGAAGAGTTACTTCCGGAGGAGCCTGTAGAACATTTTTAGATGAGCACAAATACATCTGTCATGCGTTGTAGGCTACTGTGCTATTTGGAAATTGCACGAGAGATTCGTGATGGCTACATCCGGAGGCATAGATTGAACCCATTTCATTATAGCAACGATCCATATGTGCTATTATAAGATTTGAACCTGAGCCCGAACATCGAATCGAATCTTATTCTAGGGCAGTTCTTCCTTGAGACGTTATGCAATATACGACAGCAACGTTCAGTCGGTCTTGAGAATATGTAGGTGGTAGGCTAACACTAAGCCTACTTAATCAATCTTGTTTCCATGTGATCATTAAGAATCGCCTGCTATGTTTCCGACCGAGGGAAAAAACCGCTAATCAAATCATAACAAAGTTCATTCTCAGCTCATTGCTGTGTGGTGTATGAACTCCCCGCAGAGATTATTCACTTACCAAGTGATGGTGTACGGGTAATGAAACATTGCCAAATAATCGAGAACGCTATGTGAGGACCACCAGGGCAGACCAAAGCATCCTTTCATGTGACATTACAGAGAAGCTCTGCCTCTAGAATAAATTTGCCTTCTTTGTACTTTTCAGAGGACTCATACGCCTTGTCGTATTTCCATCCCACAGTCTCTTTGCATTGACGACAAGTGATATCGCGAACAATATGCCTACCAGTCGTCATATTGCGCTCACTAGGGTCACCTGCTTCAATGTTCACAACACTGTGAAACAGGTATGCCTTGCCATGCTGGCCTCGAAAATTCTGCAGATCTCTTCCGTCAGCGTTATTCCAGCTGAATGTAAGAGCCAAAGCAAGGCGATAGTATGAGCGTCCGGAGAAAGGACGATTCAGTGAGTCCAAATTCGGAATGAGGTGAAGCTGAAGCCTTGAGGCGCCGAGAAGTGCCGAGGCTTGTGACGAATGTGGACGGATGTGCGTGATCAGCAACTGTGTAGCTTTGAGAGTCTACATACCCTGCTGATGATGTCATCGTGGTTTGCTAGATGCGCTTTGCACGACTTGCAGCCATAGATCTTGTTACTGCTGAGGTAGATGTTATACGACAAGCCCATGTCGCCACTCGCTTTACAGAGGATCAGATCTGTGACGGTTCGCCTGAAGAGTCGCGCAGGGCGATTTCGTCAAGAAGAATCACAGTAGCTCACTGATGACGCTTGATGGTATTAATATGATTCTGATGTTGCGTGGTGACTATTCGATCGCGGAGTGAACGCCGTGCTCGAGTTGCTGCAAGTGACCTCAAGTCAGTCTGCGGATCAGGTGGCGTTCAATAATGCCGAGATCCGCGAGTATGTATGTAATATAATGTCAGCTAGCATGAACGTGCGGCTGGCCCGCACGGCGTAGCCTGGAATGGGCTGGAGGGCCAGAATCACTGCCTGCCTAAGGTAGGTACCTACCTACTAAGTCAGGTAAGGTACTAAGTCAGGTACCTACCTCAGGTAGCTCCTACCTCATGCACTCCTGGGATTTCCAAGATTTTCGGTGTGGCATAAGCGGTATCGCATTGTCGGTAACTAGGTCCATATGATCTGAGTTTTACTATTAGAACATGAGGCAAGAAACCTGCTTCAGATCAACACGGTTGTCTCGGTGGGACGGACGTTAAGGCTTAATACGGTAGTTAGGTAAAGTAGATGTCTGCAGGTGAGCGTTCTCAGCCCCACATGCATGCATTCTTAAACGCATCGCATCAAAACAAAAATGGCCTTAGGCTGGGTTGCCATCAGTACAGTCGCTTGTTAAATGACACGTACTTTAAGCTACGCTGCAGATACAGGTATCAGTCTTGGTTTGCTGCCCGGACAGTCTGCATGTCCAGCAGTTCCAAGCTTGTCGGACAGGCTCAGACAGGCGCACAATGAGGCAACTCAATGAGATCTTCCTGTCTATGAACGTTTGTGCACAGAATTCGTCACTAAGCTGGAACCCCGCTTACTTTCGTTCTGACCAAATACCTGCATGACCCTGCCTGCCCAGGTAGATCTTTGATAAAGGCGACATTACTCGAAAGACTAGAGTGCATTGCGCAGAAGCCAAGAATTATAATAATCGTTGATGAAGCCCAGAGGAAGGCGGAGTAGCTGAGAAGAAAAAGCACAGCATAACTACGGTCATTTGGCGGCCCGTTGTGCTTACATAAAGACACTCCAACGTTGACTTCGAGGTGGCACCCCATCTGCAATACAGACACACCCGTGCCAACCGCGCGGCCTGGCATGACTGTGTCGAAACACACCGAACGACGCCGAAGCCGTCGCGAGAGTAAAACTGCGCACGTAGTTTTATTTCTTCATACTATATAGCATTGGTCAAAGATCCAATGTCAGGTTTGCTATCTAGTCGCGATCCGCTATAACGAGGCGCGAGGCGACATTAGCAAGCCCACCTGGGGTGATTTGTTTGTTAGTTCATCCGTGCCCACTTCCATTTAGCGTCATGCGCGCATGTGTCGACCAGGCCCTTTTCTTCATGCTCCTCCATTCAGCCACTTACTTCAGTATTTCGCTACGGGATCATAGCCAGCCAATGTTATTCTTGTCGCATCGACCTGTCTTGCCCAAGACACCACGATTTGCCAGTGTTGCATGACTGTTGTTATCGCCACCTTGGCCTCTCATGTAATTACAAATCGATACCCCAACCCTCGAGCATCCGACAGAGACGCACTCTGCAATCTAGACATCTACCTCGGCGGAGCAGCGTCTTCGGCTGCGAAAAGTATCTAAGCAACTAGGAATTTTTTTGACCCAGCATGCCCGGCAGTGGCGACCGAAGCAGGCAGATCGAGGCCTTTCCACCACTCGATCCAAGCAATCAGGAAGAGACAAGCGATCATGCCCTCAACGCCGCCGCCCAGAACCGCTCTACGGCATCACCCTCATTGAGTGATCGCTTGCGTCGCGTTTCCCAGAGCTTCGAGCAAGCTGAGATTCCAGAAGGCTTCTCCGCTGCCACGGGTGGCCTAGCATCGTCGCTCCTTTCCCGCCAGACAGCGCCTCGGCCTGCATCTCGTTCGATTGGTACCAGCAAGACGCAACCGGGTTCGCTTGGCAATACGGCTGCTGTGCAAGGCTCGATTCAGTCGGTTCCAGAAGAAACACAAGTCGATACTAGGCATGATTCGAGTTCTAGTCGTCGAACAGATTTAGAACTGGCGGAGGAGCCTACATCTGCTGCGCCGTTCGCCAATGGCTACCATTTTCCACCAAAGCACTCCTTTGGAGAGTCATTGAAGCTTGGTGCAAATTCGTTCTGGAGCTATGTTCTTACCCCTGTTGGTTTCCTAGTCACTTTATATGGACTCAACGTGGTTGCTTGGGGTGGAATGCTCTTTCTACTTCTTTGCAATGCCTGTAAGACTGCGATCGACCAAACTTTCCTTCTCTTGCATCGCTGACTCGATTCTCAGCTCCCGCCATGTGCCATCCGACCTGTGATGACATAAATTCGCCTCGGCGCATTTGGATTGAGATTGACTCTCAGATCTTAAATGCACTATTCTGCATCACAGGATTTGGACTGGCTCCTTGGCGATTTCGCGATCTATATTTTCTCCTACAATATCGACTTGCGAAGAAGGCAGTGGCCCTAAGGCGACTGGCAGGTATTCATCGAGGATGGTTTCGATTACGCCACTCTAACGAGCTTCCGTCAGGCCTCAGTGCACGCATTATCGACGAATACGAACTTCAACCCCATCAACGCTCAGCGATCCCGTTTCCGGATTCCAAACTCTCTGATCCGCCGCTAACAGGGACACGAGCTCCGCCAACAAAATTGTGGAAGCTTGACTTGGTCATATGGTTGATGGTTGCGAATACTGTCCTACAATGCGTTCTTTGTGGTTTCATGTGGGGTATGAATCGATACGACCGTCCGAGCTGGTCCACTGGCCTCTTTGTTGCTCTAGGATGTATAGCTGCTGCTGCAGGAGGTTTCATCATGTTCCTTGAAGGAAAAGCAGTCAAAGGCATCGAGGGTGTGCCTTTGAGCCAGAAAGACCTTGCTCGCTTGGAGAGGGATAGAAAGCAGGGTGTCTGGCATTTCAATAATATCCGCGACAAGAACACCATTGCCAGGAACAAGCAGAATAGTCCTGCTTGAATCACGTCTCTTTGCAGCTGAAATAAATTGAATGGAATACAACACAAGGCAATATGGCGAATGTGTGTACTCTTCATCGCTGATCGAGAGTTTTCGAGATGTGCCGTGGCGTCTGTTCTCTGAAAGCGTCACCTCTCGTTGCATGTAGGCCTGTGGCACGCATCGTAACTCACAGTGGGCCGCAGGTGATTGAGAGAAAACTACTATCCAACATTAATTCTGAGGCATTATGATTGTGTATAACTATACATAATTAGACTTGAAAATAGGCAAAGCTACTTATGCCCATGTACTTTAATCCGTGAAAAGGGTATCTAAATTAAGAAATACTACTTGAATATAAAGTAGGATGTTTTCCAAACATTTCTAATAGAATGTATTTCGTCCGCATTGCACATGACCCACCGCAGCTAGTGCAAAACATTCATGACTTCTGTCGCGGCAGTCCTGCCTCA